>CAMZMU010000063.1:12377412-12487159 GCA_947311845.1 Poa pratensis
ACAAGCAGCTGCAGATGCAGATTATGATCCGGTGTTAGCAGGAAAGCAGAAGGTGGGCCAGGGCATGCTAGCCGAGCTAAGGGAAACCCCGGCCAAGGTAATGCAAGCCGAGCTAAGGGTAACTCCGGTCCGGGAAATTAGAACGGCGGGCAAGCAGCGTCGGCTGGCCGAGGTAAACCACCTCCGCCCCCGAAGCATCAGCAACAACCCCGGCCGCAGGAGCAGTATCAGCGAGAGCCGGAGTATGTTCAGCAACCTCAGAACGTCGGTCAAGGCGATGACCGATATGATGATGGAGACTCGGCCATGGCGCGAGCGCGGATACCACAGAGTGGATGGGGCGTTGGGACCTCGGATAGGAGCTCGGATGTTAGCCCGGACGCTGTTCGTAACAAGCTGGATAGAATCTACTTGTCCGAGCAGTTGGAGGAGAAGGCCCTCTGGTCCGGCGTGTTTTCGGACCTCGGATCATGAGGGAGCCACCACCGCCAGTATCTCAGTTCCAGTTAGGTCGGAACACCAAGCCATACAACGGGAGCACCAAGCCGCAAGATGGCTGACAGATTATGTATCCTCGATGCACATAGCGGGGGGCAATCGCCGATGGCGGTCCGGTATCTCCAGCACATGTTGGAAGGTCCAGCTCGGATCTGGCTGAATAATTTGCCGGAGTATAGTATCAACTCCTGGATAGACTTGGAGCTGGCGTTTAACAGCAACTTTGCTAGTACATACAAGAGGCCAAACAGACCTCAGCTCCTGGTAGCAT
Source organism: Poa pratensis (assembly GCA_947311845.1). Classification (NCBI taxonomy): domain Eukaryota; kingdom Viridiplantae; phylum Streptophyta; class Magnoliopsida; order Poales; family Poaceae; genus Poa; species Poa pratensis. Next base: position 12,378,182 of record CAMZMU010000063.1, read on the forward strand.
GTAAGCAAGATGATCATGAAGCTGACCGAGAGTTCTTAACTCGGTGGAGCAATGTTCGGAATTCCTGTGAAGGAGTTGTAGAGGCACAGGTCATTTCCTGGTTTGCAGATGGTTGCCGACATGGCAGCATGCTGTGGATAGATGAGATACCAGCAGTACTGTGGGGTCTAAGGACCACACCAAATCGATCAACTGGCTATACGCCATTTTTTATGGTCTATGGGGCAGAAGCGGTGCTACCCACTGACATCGAATACGATGCGCCCAGAGTGGCAATGTACACTGAAGTCGAGGCAAAAGAGGCTCGGAGGATGCAGTAGATCTGCTTGAGGAAGCTAGAGAATTGGCCTCATCTCGGTCAGCAATATACCAACAAGGTCTCCGACGTTATCATAGCCGGAATGTCAACCCTCGTGTGTTTCACGAGGGAGATTTGGTGCTGAGGCTGGTGCAGCGCAGTAAAGGTCGGCACAAGTTGTCACCTCCATGGGAGGGACCGTTCATTGTGAGCCGAGCTCTGCTCAATGATTCGTACTATCTTATAGATGCGCAGGAACCAAGGAAAGATGGGCTGGACAACCCCGGATCAGAGGTCAAGCGACCATGGAATGTAGCTCTACTCCGACCTTTCTACTCATGAAGGGCGCAATGTATGTACCTCGGTTAATCCTTAATGAAATGTCGGCACTCCGAGGTTGAAGCTCGGGGACTGCCTCGCTCATGTGCTTGTGTTTTATTTCTGTTTGTCAATTTCGTTCATATGCCGAACTGTTTTGAACCTCGTCTCAAACTTCAAGTAATGTATGCTGTGTAACTAATCTTGTGACTCGACTGACGAACGCCGAAATGGTAGTCAAGAGCAAAGATGAAAAAACGTGGGAAACATGAAAATGGACTCGGGGACTCGGTCCAAAAATATAGTTCGGCATGTGTCGTTTACTAACCCCTGTCTTTACCTTTCATTTATGTCGGATGATTTTGAAACACACCTCGGCATTTGCTAAGTACTGTATGCTATAAACAACAATCTTGTGACTCGACTGTCGAACGCCAAAATGGTAGACAAGAGCAAAGAATGCCAAGTATAGTAAACACGAAAGTGAACTCGGGGACTCGTTCCAAAAGGGTTCGGCATAAATTTTTAGAAAAGCATGGTTCGGATAGCAAGATAATGTTAAGAGTAGCAGGCAAACTACTTAAGGTCTATTACATCTGAACCCGGCATACCGGGAATTTAATGTTTTTCTTGAGACAAGTTCAGGCCTCGGAACCAGAGACCTCGGTCGCCGAAGTTGTGGTAGTGGGAATCTCGCTGGAAGAAGCCTCGGGAGCCGAAGTCTCGGGAGGAGGAACCTCGGGCGCAGGAACAACCTTGGTCGCGGAAGCAACCTCGGTTGTTGGAGTGGATGCCGGGGTGTCCGTCACGTCGGGGGAGATCACCTCGGTGGCTACGGCTTTGCCGGACTTGCCCTTGGGGTTCGGAGGTTCGTCGAAGTTGAAGTCATCATCAGAATCTTCAGCCACCTCGGTTGTTTGGCCGGCCTTGCCCTTGGAGCTCTGAGGCTCGTCGAATCAAATTCCTCGCCGTCAGAGCCTTCTTCACCAGTTCCTTCAGCAGCTTCTTCACCGGACTCTTCTTCCTCGTCCGAGCTCTCTTCATCCTCAGAATAGACGCCCGTCATCGAAGGTCCGGGTGTTTGCATAACTAGCAAAGAGGTCGGCTGCTGCTTGGCGTTTCTCAATGCCATCAGGAGTGGTGTTCCAAGGAGAGCCCTTGCGCAGGGAGGTAACCGTGTGGATCTCGACAGATTCATACCAAGACAGCACGAACACCAGGGCCTTGTCCGCGCCAGCCCGAGCTGATGAGCATCTCCACTCCCGAAGTCTAGCCTCGGCTCCTTTTAGCTTCGTGGCGAGCTCGTCGATGCAAGTGGGAGGCTTAACCTTGGGCCAGAGGGCACGATGGACCTGGATGGCAGCATCTACCAGTTTAGTTCCAATGGCCCTGAGCGGCCTGATCCGAGCATTAAGGGCGACGAGGTGGTCCTGGATATCCCAGCTTTCGCCGAGGGTTTCTGTCTCAGCCCTCTTTGCCCGAGCTGCTAGAACTTCTCGGACAGCTTTGTCCTTGGAGTGCTCAAAATGCTCTGAAGAAGACAAAAAGGCTGTCGCTGAATTAAGACATACGGTGGCACGGGGTGTAGGTCGGCGGAAAATAAGGAAAAGGAGAAAGGAAACTTACTATCCATTTGGTGATTAATCCGAGTGAGCTCGGACAACCAACTTTTCGATGTAGCCGGAGAGCGATCAGTTCGGTTTCGGCCGAGGTGGCGCGGTTCTCCAGGGTCTTGGCAATTTCTTTCTGCTGTTCGGCGGCCTGGTCTTTGACCTTCATAGCGTCCTCCACAGCAGCTTTGGCTTCATTAGCCCGGTTCAGCTCTTGTTGCAGCCGAGCTATTTCGTCCTGGGCTGTCTTCAGCTTGGAGGCATAATCTTTCTCGCTCTGCTCCTTTGCTGATAGAAGAGTCCGGTGAGACTTCTTCAGTTTGTTGTGATCCAGCAGGAGGTTCTTGAAGATTTTGGTCCGAGCATTGTTGCACTCCTGAAAAAATAGAGAGATCAGTTCGGCGGAAAGAGATTTGACACGAATATTGAAGATTTACATTTCGAAGAAATCCGAGGTCTTTTTAGCACCCGAGGCCCAATTGAGTCCCGGGGACTCGGCATTGGCCTCGGGGACTCAGCATTGGAGAAATGACAAGTTTTTGAGATTCAAGCCGAGCAATTTTAACTCGGTGGAGTGTCAATTGCTCAACCCGAATCTCGGGGACTGGGAATAGTAGTGTTTGTCATTTGGTTTCAAAGGAAGAAAGAGAGTTGCGTAAAGAAACTTACCGATGCCTTCTTGCTGCAATCAAGGACCGCAGTCTGCATGTTGTAAATGGACTGGAGCACGCTAGGTCCAGCTGGATGCTCAGAGGTCGGATTAGAGGAGACCTCGGCAGTGTCAGCCGAGTTCCAGTCCATGTCGTAATGCTTCTCCGAGCCTAAGCTGTTCCCGCTCTTGGTCCGGAGTTGCCCGACCTCCCAGCTGCTGATGTTCGGCTGGATGGTAGCAGCAAAAAGAGCTCGGGAGGTGGCGACCTGAGAGCTCGAAGGCGCGGTCTTGGTGGAGGTGGACTTCGGCGCAGGGACATGCGGCACCAGTTGGGTGCTCGCAGCCTTGGGTCCCGGTGGCGGTGGCGGCATCGGAGTTTGCTGTGGCTGTTTGGGGGGCTCAACATCTCGAGCTGAATCTTTCTGCTGCTGCTGAAGCTTTTGCTTCTGCAGTTGTTGTTGCTTCTTCTGCTGCTGCTGCTGGTTGCGCGCAGCTTGAGACTTGGGGGAGAGCCGAGGCTCCAGCACGGTCTTAGCCGGAGTCTTGGCGTGATCTGACTCCGCATCCTTCTGAGGACGCGGAGGAGTCTGATCTTGGCTGGGAGCAGAGTGTCCCAGGCCTGAGTCAGAGCTCGGCGGTGGAAGTTCGGGGAGGCGACACACCGGGGAGGAGATGGTCCTCTCCGGGCTGTGGATATCAACGGACTGTTCTGGAGGAGAGGCTCTGGCGGGGCTGCCGAGGTTAACCTCGGCCTCGGTTGTCTTAGATTCAACCACTGGAGGCAGTGGTGAATGTATCGAGCTGTGGCTCTGTTTGATCTGCCGAGCCGGGCTAGACGAAAAAGAAAGATTAAGTTAGAGTATAAAAAACTTAACCTCGGAACAGCGTGAGAAGTAAAAAGGAGCAAGGTGACTTACGCATCTTCCTCCACGGGGCCTCGTTTCTTGTGCCTCGCCGAGATCTTCTTGGCACGCTTGGCTTTGGGCGCTGCAGTCTCCGAGGTCTTAGAAGCCTCGGCATCCGAGGTACCGGGTCCTGAGCGCTTCCGGGAGGCTGCAGACGCTGGATGAAAGTTCTTATATGTCGGAGGAGCATAGGAAATTGGAATAACATTGATAGGTTCCAGAATTTGGCAATCGTCATCGTCATCATCGGGCCAATCCTGGATGGACGATCGAACTGGTGGGCGGTGCGATGGGCAATCGCGAGTCTTACCCGAGGTGGCCTTGGGAATAGGGAGGTGATCCTCATGGTCCGGATCTTCAGCCTCGGCGGCGACCGGAATAGGCAGGTCGGGAGTCCACTCCTTAGAAGAAATGGGGCCATCCTCGACTTCCTGTCGAGTGAACTTCTGCAGAGGTGGCGAAGTAAAACCGAGTTAGCACAAGAATCAATACAATGTCGGGGTGAAAATGAAACCGAGGAATATTATACGCCGGGTAAGGTACACTTACTTGGCTGGAAGGTGATCTCGGTCATAGGGCTTGACACCCCATTTCCACTTATCGGGCATGGTGGTCTTGGCGATGGCCCGGATGCGCCTCTTTACTTCGGAGTCACTGAGTTCATGAGTGCTATTCCGGGTGGGGTCATAGCGACCACTCATGTGGCAGATCTTGTGGGCCCGCGCTTGTAGAGGATTAACTCGGCGGGTGATCATGGTGCGCAAAATGTCATCTGCTCCCCAACTTTTCTCCTGGAGTGACATCATGGTTTGATGGATCAATAAAACCTCGGGAGCGTCGGGTGCAGGCTCGTAATCCCAGTTGAGTTGGGCAGTAGGGGCTCCGATGGTGAACTCCGGCAAGTTGATGAGGTCTTCGGTGCCCGGGTTCTTCACATAGAAGAAGGAGCGTTGCCATTTTCGGCAGGAGTCCAGGCCCTGAATCCGAGGAAACTCAGAGAATCGCCGAGGCGAAATCGAGGCCGCCCCGCAAGCGGTCATCTCCTTGTCCGCGACCTTCTTGTTCGGGACACTTTGTTTCTTGAGCTGGAAGTACTTGGCCCATGACTCGATGCTAGGCCATAATCCGAGGTAACCCTCGGAAAAAGTTGCGTAGGCCGAGAGTTGGAGGATGGCATTGGCGGGCAAGTGGTGTGGTTGTAGCCCAAAGGTGTCCAAGAAGTCCCGGAAGAATTTCCCGGCCGGGAGTCCGAAACCACGTTCGAAGTGATCCAGGAAGACGACCCGCTCCCCGGATTCCACGTCGGGTTCGATATCTTCTTTCTTCGGAACCCGGCAGATGAGATTGGCCGGGATCCGCCGTGAATCTCGGAGCCACTTAATGTCGACCTCCGTGACATCGGATCCCTCCCAGCCACCTCGTTCTCCAGGTGCTCCTTCCTCGGCGTGATCCGGGGCAGAAGACATGTGGACGCTTTCCTGCAGAAGAGGGAGGTTCAACCGGGGTAAGTACCTCGGACAATTCAGGATAGCCGGGGTAAATACCTCGGATCATTCGGGATAGCCGGGCTAAAGGATTTAGGCGGGAAACACGGATCTACGGAGAACGGTGAAACGCAAAGATCTACCGATGAGCTAAAAAGGAAAGTAAACTCGAGTTCATCAAGGGGCAAAACTAAGAGGATAGTGCTATGGATGTATCTAAAACGAGTCTAGATGAGATCTAAAAGTGCTAAAAGAATGCGAGAGTGGATCATCGAGTTCATCAAGATCATCGGATTCATCAAGGTCATCGAGTTCATCGTTAAGGATGAACACGTTCATGGCAATGGAGGAGAAACGAAGAACTCACCGGAGTAGAAGAAAGGATGAAGGATTGGCACGAAAGATCGACGGCGGAGTGGCGGCGCAAGGCGCGGTGCACGTCACCGGCGAGAAGCTTCGAAGCGACGAGGTCGCAGCGGCGAGTGCTCGACGGCGGCGCTGGAAGCGGAGAGCGAAGCGGCGAATGAATGGGGAAGAAGAAGAAGTTCCCCCTGGGCCCTATTTATAACCGCGTGCGGTAACTGCGCACAACCGCGCGGTTACCGGGAGGACGTGGGATCGTGTGCGGGCGAGAGTGCGGTTGCGGCGGTTGTGGCCGCACGATCGACCACATCGTGGGCCACAGGATGGCAACCGCCAGCGCTAGATCTTCTGTGCTGGTCAGCGCGAAAACTGAGGGGTCGTGGGCGGTCAAATTGGTCAAGCACTTGAGTGCGCATGTGCACTGTTGGGTGGGTCCGGCTGACGAAGGCGGCGTGTGGTCAGGACCTGTCTTTCAAAGGTCCGGATTTTAGGGTCCGGGCAGAGATTCTTCGCCACGTGCCCCAGGGAGTCTTGAGGCAAGATTGTGCTGAGTCAGATAGCTCGAAAAGTTCAGATTGCAGATCAACCATGGATTAGATTATGGTCTATGAGAAGTACCTCGGCAAAACTTTATATAAGGTCGGATTTAGAGGTGGTGCCTTGTTTATTTTTGAACCTGCTACGGCCCTCCATCCGAGGTCGTAGGACCGCACCAGCTTCGGGGACTAATGTCGGGGGCCACCCCCAGGTAGGGTCAAGGCTTGGCATGAGTTGAGTTTAAAGATGTGCCGAGGTACGGAAAGGGCCGACCTGTTTGGGCCTGGGAGTGTCCGAGCTTTATCTTGACCTGGAGAATATAAAGGCCGACCTGTCTTGGCCCAGAGGGGTCCGAGGTATCCCGTTGGCATGGGCCGACGTTCATATTCCGAGCTATGATCAGCCGACCTAACTACCTCGGTGCCATGATTTGTATTGTGAGTGCAGGAGAAGCTATTTGAAGTAAGTAAGGTCCAACCTGGTCAGATCTTAAGCGCAAGACCCGAGGTAAGAGCCCGACACATCCGTGCCGGGCTAACCAAGGCAAGAAGCCGTAGGTCGGGCAGGAGTCAATGCTCCTGTCACTTCCTGCCTGACACAAGAGCGTCTGACACGCGCGGCGCCCGGCAGAGGCGTGCTCCGGGTTCACGTCTCTGATCGCTGACCACGCGAGATCTGGGGAAAGGCTACGAGGTAGCTCAGCCAGGCCACGTCCTGTCTCTGTCAGAGGGGACATCCTAGCTCCACTGTGGTGATGCAGGGGATGGGCAGGCCATGTCCTGTCCCTGACAGGAGTACGATGATGACCAAAGCAGAGGCATGGCAACAGTGTTCAGCAAGGGGCACAACGGTAACTCGGTTGGCCTATATAATGGGCTTCGACCCCTCCTGCGTGAGGAGAGGCATGAAAAGAGAAAAAGAGAGGGAGGGATCAATAAAGAGAGGAACCTCGGAATCCCCGGAGACACCTCGGATCCAAGCTCGGAGTTCCTTTTTCCCCCTTGTAGCTTCATCTTCTACCTCAAGTTCTCACCATTGTATCATCACACAGCTCGAGGAGCGGCTTGTACTTGTCACCTTGAGGAATACACCAAGTAGGATAGTGCTGCAGTAGGGGTGTTACCTCCACAAGAGGTCCCCGAAGCAGGGTACATCGTGGTGTGCTTTGTGTTCTTAGTTTCTTGGTTTCTAGTTCATGTTCTTGCGGTTTCTTGCGTGTTCTTGCTTGTGCACTTCTTGAGTGCATAAACCCTCCCCGGATTCCCCCAACGACCATTCGGCCCCATCTTAGCCATACCTATGGCATCTGCCGTGATCCCACCACGACAATTTTCACTTTCTGCTGGGTACTTATCACAAATATCTTTCCAACAAAATTAGTTTCATCTCAATCGGCGTTTCTTTTCAAAAGTCATCAATCAAGGCATAGAAAAGGTACTTATTGATGAGTTTATGTGAAATGTTGAGTTAAAATGGGTATTATAGGGTTTGGGAGTCCAGTATGTGTACGAACATATATATGGGTAACAAAATGGAGAAAACATTGAACAACAAGTTGTGTGCCCTTGTCTACGGAGAAGAAAGCTGTACAACCCCAACTTTAAAATGATAGATATCAACGAGTTTGTGTATAAATGAGCACCAAAGTGTGTATTCTAAAGGTTCAGCACAAATTCTCTATGGCAGATCATATACGGGACTATTTTGACAAAAATTCGAGTACTAAAGTTGTGTAAAATTAGTAATAAAGGGTCTCGGTCCAATTACTCTCACGGAGGTCATATATTATGATGCTCTAGAGCGCCATATTGGCCCAAAGCTCGACCCGTGGGCCCCCTGTCGTCTACCCGTTTGACCGTCGTGGAAATTCATTATCACGTGTGAGTTTTCTACTTGTCTGCTGAGGGTAGCTCATAGGAATATGGAAAACAGAAATTGAGCATATGGTCTCACAATCCCTCTAGTTGCATTGAAGTGGCAGTTTAGCTAGCCATATAAGTGCGTAATCTTCGTACATGGTAAGACGTGTGTGAAGCTGGACACTTGGGAGCTTGCTAGTGTATACTTTCTTATTCAACCACACTTGGCCGGCATCGATAGAGGGTCGACCAATGGAGTTGAAGGAGGAGATTGTGTGAGCTATCATGTTTACCATTCATGACATCATCATAATAATGAGAGATGGAAAGATACAAGATTGATCAAGTCATAGTGCGAAGAGTTGTTCAACGCTACCAAGTGGGATCATGCATGTGATCTCGTGGTATGTTAAGTAGTTGTCCATATAGCTTTTGTGAACTAACTGATGATATATGTGGGTGGTGGTCATAATTGTTGAGATTTGCAAGTTCTAGATGGTCATTTCGTTGAGATCATGTGCTCGAAGCATGCCATCCACTGGAGATAAAGGTCAAGTGAAGTCGGTCCGAGGAGAAGCTTTCCCATATTTGTTTCTCGGGGAGTAAGTTGGAAGTCTTCACCGAGCGAAGCGTGATCAAGAAAAGGCGGTTCACCTCACTAGTACAGAACGACACATCGGAAACAGGCCAAAAAGCCCATCGGAAACGGAAAAAGGGTCCGTGTCCCTAACCCTGTCACTGATGTGAAGGCTCTCATCGGCAACGGACAAGAAAAACCGTCACCGATGAGGCTTGATTTTGGCTACGGTTGCCATCCAGTCTCCGTTGCCGATGTATCTGGACATCAGAAACGGAGATTCTGTTTCTGCTCGTTTGCATTGAGGTTTCTTCATAAGCCTAGAGCAGGAATAGATTTGGCACTGGACATTTAAAATTTCACAGCATAAGCACAAAAATGCTAACAAATTCATTCATAAGGTATAACAAATGTCACCGACACATTGCATCACAAGACAACCAATTACTTATCTTCATTGTCATGCCTCTCTAAATCTATCATTGACATGTCTAGCTAAATCTATCTATGTCATGCCTCTCTAAACTTATCCTTGTCATTTCCAACTTAATTTATCTTCATGACTTGCTGTTAGAGTTCATGAATTGAATCTTGTTCTTGGACGGTGTCGCCAAAATATAATCAACTCGCCGGTTTGTCCCCGACCTTGTAGTTAGCTCATTTAAATGAGCTAAACGGATCAGATGTACTGAAGGTGCCTCTTTTGTAAAGTGGTCACTGAAATGCAAAGAGAGAATATATGACTCCATGTTAGCTCACTATACATCTAGCATAAAGGACATACAACACAAAAGGATGCATAAGACAGAATAACAAACTTACAAATCCATTGCATAGTTGTTGTGTACCAACAATTATGCCGGACGACAAGCGCACCTTGGCTAAGGACCCGGCTTTTTATACAGTGTCACCGAAATGTACATCTGTTTTGCAAAGGAGATAAGTCAGCCATGAGTTTCATACACTACCGATTTGTGTTAGTTATGTTCTTTTCGAGCGACACTACGTAGTCGTCCTCATCGTCCTCGGATGTATTACAACCCTAGTTCTAGTTCTGTTCATGAGTGTCCTACGGAAGAAAACCTAAGCAGAACAATGACAACAACCCTAGTTCGTCGGCACGACGGCCGGTCACAAATAGATGTATTACCTTTGGATCTGGCGGCGGGAGTACGTAGTCGTCCTCGTCGTCCTCGGATCGACACGCCATGCGCCCTCCAGCTACAGATCAGGCGACGAGATCTGCCCGGGTGGAGCAAAGAACGGGTACGCGCTCCCACGGTCGGAGGAGAGGAAGATGCGCGCCGACACGGTCGGAGGAGAAGAAGATGCGCGCCGCCACGGTCGGAGGGAGGGAGATGCGCGCCGCCACGGTCGGAGGGAGGGAGATGCGCGCCGCCACGGTCGGAGGGAGGGATATGCGCGCCGCCACGGTGGAGCTAAGATCTGGTGCTGCGTGGAGGCGCCGCCACACTTTGAGAGTGAGGCTGAGAGTGAGCGATAGAGTTTAGGGCTGTGTGAAGGGCGCATTTATAGCAAAGTAGAACATCGGAAACGGAGGGTATAAACAACCGTTTCCTTTGATTTTTTCACTGACACACTGGGCTTATACTGATCTCTACTAGTATTGAAGTTGAAGAACATAAAAATAAATAACTATAACTACTCCTCGGCCTCCGCCTTCTCCTGCTCGTATGCGAGGAGAGCCGCGTAGTCGTCCGTGTCGTCGCGCGGCTCCTCGCCGACGATGTCATCGCCGCCCGTGTGCCCCTCCCACATCTCGTCGTCGTCGTAGGCAGGATCGTCGCGCAGCTCCGGCGGGAGGAGGAGCCGGTGGCTCTGAAGCAGCTCAACTCTTTCCAGCGGCATAGGCACTGACGCGCGGTTGAGGTGCCAGCCACCGGGTAGCCGAACCTTTGACCATGGCACTAGCCTCCTATATTGCCAGTGCCGCTCCGCGACGGCCTGCCCGACGATGACGCGGTTCCATCCAGGCGACCGCGGACGAGCGTCTCTCCGCCGCGGCGAGCGGCTGCGGTCGCGGGCGCCCGAGGATCCCGCGTCCTCTTCCGGCGGCATAGGCACCCTCCTGTCATTGACGCGCCAGCCAGCGGGGAGGCTAACATTTGACCAGGGCACTGGCCTCCTATATTGCCAGTGCCTCTGCGCGACGGCCTCCGGCACGACGACGCGGTTCCAATTCAGCGAAAGCGGGAAACTGTTGCGGCGAACGCCCGAGGAGTTGCTAGGAGTATCCATGGCTGCGGCGAAGTGGCGTACTGAGATGGATGGTGCCGCAGCGCCACTACGCCACTACGCCATAGCAGTTACTCCACCTCGCTTCGAATTCCAAGAAGATGGAACGTGTCCACATTGGACACGGACACCCAAAAGTCTCCGTTGCTATAGAGGCACATATCGGAAACGGAGCCAGAATTAAGACCGTTGCCAATACTATGGGTAACGGAGTTAATACTTTCTCCGTTACCTATGTTGACGGGCCAGCCACGGCCCAGGTCAGGTTTGTACGCACTGGCCGCGCGGAAAGCGCGATTCTCCGTCGCCTAACGCCTGCCGTTTCCATAGAGGGGTATCCGATGTGTCGTTCTGTACTAGTGCCTTGAGGAGGCTAAAATCGTCATCATGTAATTCAAGTGGATTGTGCGATGCAAAGGTATGACCTTGAACTGGTTTCTATTTTACCGGTCCCATGAAGTTTGTTGGGAAACCGGGTTATATAGGATAGACAACCGTGCTATCTAGAGGGCTTGACGAGTTTATGTTAAATGTTGAGTTAAAATGGGTATTATAGGGTTGGGAGTCCTGTATGTGTACGAACCTATATATGGGTAACAAAATGGAGAAAACATTGAACAACAAGTTGTGTGCCCTTGTCTACGGAGAAGAAAGCTGTACAACCCCAACTTTAAAATGATAGATATCAACGAGTTTGTGTAGAAAATGAGCACCAAAGTGTGTATTCTAAAGGTTCGGCACAAATTCTCTATGGCAGATCATATACGGGACTATTTTGACAAAAATTCGAGCACTAAAGTTGTGTAAAATTAGTAATAAGGGGTCTCGGTCCAATTACTCTCACGGAGGTCATATATTATGATGCTCTGGAGCGCCATATTGGCCCAAAGCTCGACCCGTGGGCCCCCTGTCGTCTACCCCTTTGACCGTCGTGGAAATTCATTATCACGTGTGAGTTTTCTACTTGTCTGTTGAGGGTAGCTCATAGGAATATGGAAAACAGAAATTTAGCCCACGGTCTGACAATCCCTCCAGTTGCGTTGAAGTGGCAGTTTAGCTAGCCATATAAGTGTGTAATCTTCGTACATGGTAAGACGTGTGTGAAGCTGGACACTTGGGTGCTTGATAGTGTATACTTTCTTATTCAACCACACTTGACCGGCATCGATAGAGGGTCGACCAATGGAGTTGAAGGAGGAGATTGTGTGAGCTATCATGTTTACCATTCATGACATCATCATAATAATGAGAGATGGAAAGATACAAGATTGATCAAGTCATAGTGCGAAGAGTTGTTCAACGCTACCAAGTGGGATCATGCATGTGATCTCGTGGTATGGTAAGTAGTTGTCCATATAGCTTTTGTGAACTAACCGATGATATATGTGGGTGGTGGTCATAATTGTTGAGATTTGCAAGTTCTAGATGGTCATTTCGTTGAGATCATGTGCTCGAAGCATGCCATCCACTAGAGATAAAGGTCAAGTGAAGTCGGTCCGAGGAGAAGCTTTCCCATATTTGTTTCTCGGGGAGTAAGTTGGAAGTCTTCACCGAGCGAAGCGTGATCAAGAAAAGGCGGTTCGCCTCACTAGTACAGAACGACACATCGGAAACGGGCCAAAAAGCCCATCGGAAACGGAAAAAGGGTCTGTGTCCCCGACCCTGTCACTAATGTGAAGGCTCTCATCGGCAACGGACAAGAAAAACCGTCATTGATGAGGCTTGATTTTGGCTACGGTTGCCATCCAGTCTCCGTTGCCGATGTATGTGGACATCAGAAACGTAGATTCTGTTTCTGCTCGTTTGCATTGAGGTTTCTTCATAAGCCTAGAGCAGGAATAGATTTGGCACTGGACATTTAAAATTTCACAGCAGAAGCACAAAAATGCTAACAAATTCATTCATAAGGTATAACAAATGTCACCGATACATTGCATCACAAGACAACCAATTACTTATCTTCATTGTCATTCCTCTCTAAATCTATCATTGACATGTCTAACTAAATCTATCTATGTCATGCCTCTCTAAACTTATCCTTGTCATTTCCAACTTAATTTATCTTCATGATTTGCTGTTAGAGTTCATGAATTGAATCTTCTTCTTGGACGGTGTCGCCAAAATATAATCAACTCGCCGCTTTGTCCCCGACCTTGTAGTTAGCTCATTTAAATGAGCTAAACGGATCAGCACCATGCTTTGCACATAGTGCAATAAGCGAGTACTGATGTACTGAAGGTGCCTCTTTTGTAAAGTGGTCACTGAAATGCAAAGAGAGAATATATGACTCCATGTTAGCTCACTATACATCTAGCATAAAGGACATACAACACAAAAGGATGCATAAGACAGAATAACAAACTTACAAATCCATTGCATAGTTGTTGTGTACCAACAATTATGCCGGACGACAAGCGCACCTTGGCTAAGGAGCCCGGCTTTTTATACAGTGTCACCGAAATGTACTTCTGTTTTGCAAAGGAGATAAGTCAGCCATGAGTTTCATACACTACCGATTTGTGCTAGTTATGTTCTTTTCGAGCGACACTACGTAGTCGTCCTCATCGTCCTCGGATGTATTACAACCCTAGTTCTAATTCTGTTCATGAGTGTCCTATGGAAGAAAACCTAAGCAGAACAATGACAACAACCCTAGTTCGTCGGCACGACGGCCGGTCACAAATAGATGTATTACCTTTGGATCTGGCGGCGGGAGTACGTAGTCGTCCTCGTCGTCCTCGGATCGACACGCCATGCGCCCTCCAGCTACAGATCAGGCGACGAGATCTGCCCGGGTGGAGCAAAGAACGGGTACGCGCTGCCACGGTCGGAGGAGAGGAAGATGCGCGCCGACACGGTCGGAGGAGAAGAAGATGCGCGCCGCCACGGTCGGAGGGAGGGAGATGCGCGCCGCCACGGTCGGAGGAGAGGAAGATGCGCGCCGCCACGGTCGGAGGGAGGGAGATGCGCGCCGCCACGGTCGGAGGGAGGGATATGCGCGCCGCCACGGTGGAGCTAAGATCTGGTGCTGCGTGGAGGCGCCGCCACACTTTGAGAGTGAGGCTGAGAGTGAGCGATAGAGTTTAGGGCTGTGTGAAGGGCGCATTTATAGCAAAGTAGAACATCGGAAACGGAGGGTATAAACAACCGTTTCCTTTGATTTTTTCACTGACACACTGGGCTTATACTGATCTCTACTAGTATTGAAGTTGAAGAACATAAAAATAAATAACTATAACTACTCCTCGGCCTCCGCCTTCTCCTGCTCGTATGCGAGGAGAGCCGCGTAGTCGTCCGTGTCGTCGCGCGGCTCCTCGCCGACGATGTCATCGCCGCCCGTGTGCCCCTCCCACATCTCGTCGTCGTCGTAGGCAGGATCGTCGCGCAGCTCCGGCGGGAGGAGGAGCCGGCGGCTCTGAAGCAGCTCAACTCTTTCCAGCGGCATAGGCACTGACGCGCGGTTGAGGTGCCAGCCACCGGGTAGCCGAACCTTTGACCATGGCACTAGCCTCCTATATTGCCAGTGCCGCTCCGCGACGGCCTGCCCGACGATGACGCGGTTCCATCCAGGCGACCGCGGACGAGCGTCTCTCCGCTGCGGCGAGCGGCTGCGGTCGCGGGCGCCCGAGGATCCCGCGTCCTCTTCCGGCGGCATAGGCACCCTCCTGTCATTGACGCGCCAGCCAGCGGGGAGGCTAACATTTGACCAGGGCACTGGCCTCCTATATTGTCAGTGCCTCTGCGCGACGGCCTCCGGCACGACGACGCGGTTCCAATTCAGCGAAAGCGGGAAACTGTTGCGGCGAACACCCGAGGAGTTGCTAGGATTATCCATGGCTGCGGCGAAGTGGCGTACTGAGATGGACGGTGCCGCAGCGCCACTATGCCACTACGCCATAGCAGTTACTCCGCCTCGCTTCGAATTCCAAGAAGATGGAACGTGTCCACATTGGACACGGACACCCAAAAGTCTCCGTTGCTATAGACGCACATATCGGAAACGGAGCCAGAATTAAGACCGTTGCCAATACTATGGGTAACGGAGTTAATACTTTCTCCGTTACCTATGTTGACGGGCCAGCCACGGCCCAGGTCAGGTTTGTACGCACTGGCCGCGCGGAAAGCGCGATTCTCCGTCGCCTAACGCCTGCCATTTCCATAGAGGGGTATCCGATGTGTCGTTCTGTACTAGTGCCTTGAGGAGGCTAAGATCGTCATCATGTAATTCAAGTGGATTGTGCGATGCAAAGGTATGACCTTGAACTGGTTTCTATTTTACCGGTCCCATGATGTTTGTTGGGAAACCGGGTTATATAGGATAGACAACCGTGCTATCTAGAGGGCTTGACGAGTTTATGTGAAATGTTGAGTTAAAATGGGTATTATAGGGTTTGGGAGTCCAGTATGTGTACGAACATATATATGGGTAACAAAATGGAGAAAACATTGAACAACAAGTTGTGTGCCCTTGTCTACGGAGAAGAAAGCTGTACAACCCCAACTTTAAAATGATAGATATCAACGAGTTTGTGTAGAAAATGAGCACCAAAGTGTGTATTCTAAAGGTTCGGCACAAATTCTCTATGGCAGATCATATACGGGACTATTTTGACAAAAATCGAGCACTAAAGTTGTAAAATTAGTAATAAAGGGTCTCGGTCCAATTACTCTCACGGAGGTCATATATTATGATGCTCTGGAGCGCCAATTGGCCCAAAGCTCGACCCGTGGGCCCCCTGTCGTCTACCCCTTTGACCGTCGTGGAAATTCATTATCACGTGTGAGTTTTCTACTTGTCTGCTGAGGGTAGCTCATAGGAATATGGAAAACGAAATTGAGCCCACGGTCTCACAATCCCTCCAGTTGCGTTGAAGTGGCAGTTTAGCTAGCCATATAAGTGTGTAATCTTCGTACATGGTAAGACGTGTGTGAAGCTGGACACTTGGGAGCTTGCTAGTGTATACTTTCTTATTCGACCACACTTGACCGGCATCGATAGAGGGTCGACCAATGGAGTTGAAGGAGGATATTGTGTGAGCTATCATGTTTACCATTCATGACATCATCATAATAATGAGAGATGGAAAGATACAAGATTGATCAAGTCATAGTGCGAAGAGTTGTTCAACGCTACCAAGTGGGATCATGCATGTGATCTCGTGGTATGTTAAGTAGTTGTCCATATAGCTTTTGTGAACTAACCGATGATATATGTGGGTGGTGGTCATAATTGTTGAGATTTGCAAGTTCTAGATGGTCATTTCGTTGAGATCATGTGCTCGAAGCATGCCATCCACTGGAGATAAAGGTCAAGTGAAGTCGGTCCGAGGAGAAGCTTTCCCATATTTGTTTCTCGGGGAGTAAGTTGGAAGTCTTCACCGAGCGAAGCGTGATCAAGAAAAGGCGGTTCACCTTGAGGAGGCTAAGATCGTCATCATGTAATTCAAGTGGATTGTGCGATGCAAAGGTATGACCTTGAACTGGTTTCTATTTTACCGGTCCCATGATGTTTGTTGGGAAACCGGGTTATATAGGATAGACAACCGTGCTATCCAGAGGGCTCTCGAGTGAGTAGCTTGATCGTATTGTTCTAGAGAGTTCAAACCTTTGCATCCTTGGCATCATATTTATTGGTTCTTATTTTTGCTTTATCGTTGTGTAGCCTTGGTGCTTTTCTTGTTCATCATGACAAGCTCATGTCCTTCGAGAACGAGATTTGCCTGCTTTCGTCTATTACGTTTTCGATGTTGAAGAAATGTACCGGTCCATGTTTGACAAAGGGTCCACACCTCTTCGTGTGTGGTATTTTCTCTATTTTTCTTCTCAAGATTTTCACTTTCTGCTGGGTACTTATCGCAATTATCTTTCCAACAAAATTAGTTTCATCTCAATCGGCGTTTCTTTTCAAAAGTCATCAAAATTCTTTACGGGAGGTCATCTATGATGGTTAGGTAGGAAAAACAATTCAATCAAGGAAGGTACTTATTGATGAGTTTATGTGAAATGTTGAGTTAAAATGGGTATTATAGGGTTTGGGAGTCCAGTATGTGTACGAACATATATATGGGTAACAAAATGGAGAAAACATTGAACAACAAGTTGTGTGCCCTTGTCTACGGAGAAGAAAGCTGTACAACCCCAACTTTAAAATGGTAGATATCAACGAGTTTGTGTAGAAAATGAGCACCAAAGTGTGTATTCTAAAGGTTCGGCACAAATTCTCTATGGCAGATCATATACGGGACTATTTTGACAAAAATTCGAGCACTAAAGTTGTGTAAAATTAGTAATAAAGGGTCTCGGTCCAATTACTCTCACGGAGGTCATATATTATGATGCTCTGGAGCGCCATATTGGCCCAAAGCTCGACCCGTGGGCCCCCTGTCGTCTACCCCTTTGACCGTCGTGGAAATTCATTATCACGTGTGAGTTTTCTACTTGTCTGCTGAGGGTAGCTCATAGGAATATGGAAAACAGAAATTGAGCCCACGGTCTCACAATCCCTCTAGTTGCGTTGAAGTGGCAGTTTAGCTAGCCATATAAGTGTGTAATCTTCGTACATGGTAAGACATGTGTGTGAAGCTGGACACTTGGGAGCTTGCTAGTGTATACTTTCTTATTCGACCACACTTGACCGGCATCGATAGAGGGTCGACCAATGGAGTTGAAGGAGGATATTGTGTGAGCTATCATGTTTACCATTCATGACATCATCATAATAATGAGAGATGGAAAGATACAAGATTGATCAAGTCATAGTGCGAAGAGTTGTTCAACGCTACCAAGTGGGATCATGCATGTGATCTCGTGGTATGTTAAGTAGTTGTCCATATAGCTTTTGTGAACTAACCGATGATATATGTGGGTGGTGGTCATAATTGTTGAGATTTGCAAGTTCTAGATGGTCATTTCGTTGAGATCATGTGCTCGAAGCATGCCATCCACTGGAGATAAAGGTCAAGTGAAGTCGGTCCGAGGAGAAGCTTTCCCATATTTGTTTCTCGGGAGTAAGTTGGAAGTCTTCACCGAGCGAAGCGTGATCAAGAAAAGGCGGTTCACCTTGAGGAGGCTAAGATCGTCATCATGTAATTCAAGTGGATTGTGCGATGCAAAGGTATGACCTTGAACTGGTTTCTATTTTACCGGTCCCATGATGTTTGTTGGGAAACCGGGTTATATAGGATAGACAACCGTGCTATCCAGAGGGCTCTCGAGTGAGTAGCTTGATCGTATTGTTCTAGAGAGTTCAAACCTTTGCATCCTTGGCATCATATTTATTGGTTCTTATTTTTGTTTGTAGCCTTGGTGCTTTTCTTGTTCATCATGACAAGCTCATGTCCTTCGAGAACGAGATTTGCCTGCTTTCGTCTATTACGTTTTCGATGTTGAAGAAATGTACCGGTCCATGTTTGACAAAGGGTCCACACCTCTTCGTGTGTGGTATTTTCTCTATTTCTTCTTCTCAAGATTTTCACTTTCTGTTGGGTACTTATCGCAATTATCATTCCAACAAAATTAGTTTCATCTCAATCGGCGTTTCTTTTCAAAAGTCATCAAAATTATTTACGGGAGGTCATCTATGATGGTTAGGTAGGAAAAACAATTCAATCAAGGCATAGAAAAGGTACTTATTGATGAGTTTATGTGAAATGTTGAGTTAAAATGGGTATTATAGGGTTTGGGAGTCCAGTATGTGTACGAACATATATATGGGTAACAAAATGGAGAAAACATTGAACAACAAGTTGTGTGCCCTTGTCTACGGAGAAGAAAGCTGTACAACCCCAACTTTAAAATGGTAGATATCAACGAGTTTGTGTAGAAAATGAGCACCAAAGTGTGTATTCTAAAGGTTCGGCACAAATTCTCTATGGCAGATCATATACGGGACTATTTTGACAAAAATTCGAGCACTAAAGTTGTGTAAAATTAGTAATAAAGGGTCTCGGTCCAATTACTCTCACGGAGGTCATATATTATGATGCTCTGGAGCGCCATATTGGCCCAAAGCTCGACCCGTGGGCCCCCTGTCGTCTACCCCTTTGACCGTCGTGGAAATTCATTATCACGTGTGAGTTTTCTACTTGTCTGCTGAGGGTAGCTCATTGGAATATGGAAAACAGAAATTGAGCCCACGGTCTCACAATCCCTCCAGTTGCGTTGAAGTGGCAGTTTAGCTAGCCATATAAGTGCGTAATCTTCGTACATGGTAAGACGTGTGTGAAGCTGGACACTTGGGAGCTTGCTAGTGTATACTTTCTTATTCGACCACACTTGACCGGCATCGATAGAGGGTCGACCAATGGAGTTGAAGGAGAGATTGTGTGAGCTATCATGTTTACCATTCATGACATCATCATAATAATGAGAGATGGAAAGATACAAGATTGATCAAGTCATAGTGCGAAGAGTTGTTCAACGCTACCAAGTGGGATCATGCATGTGATCTCGTGGTATGTTAAGTAGTTGTCCATATAGCTTTTGTGAACTAACCGATGATATATGTGGGTGGTGGTCATAATTGTTGAGATTTGCAAGTTCTAGATGGTCATTTCGTTGAGATCATGTGCTCGAAGCATGCCATCCACTGAGATAAAGGTCAAGTGAAGTCGGTCCGAGGAGAAGCTTTCCCATATTTGTTTCTCGGGGAGTAAGTTGGAAGTCTTCACCGAGCGAAGCGTGATCAAGAAAAGGCGGTTCACCTTGAGGAGGCTAAGATCGTCATCATGTAATTCAAGTGGATTGTGCGATGCAAAGGTATGACCTTGAACTGGTTTCTATTTTACCGGTCCCATGATGTTTGTTGGGAAACCGGGTTATATAGGATAGACAACCGTGCTATCCAGAGGGCTCTCGAGTGAGTAGCTTGATCGTATTGTTCTAGAGAGTTCAAACCTTTGCATCCTTGGCATCATATTTATTGGTTCTTATTTTTGCTTTATCGTTGTGTAGCCTTGGTGCTTTTCTTGTTCATCATGACAAGCTCATGTCCTTCGAGAACGAGATTTGCCTGCTTTCGTCTATTACGTTTTCGATGTTGAAGAAATGTACCGGTCCATGTTTGACAAAGGGTCCACACCTCTTCGTGTGTGGTATTTTCTCTATTTCTTCTTCTCAAGATTTTCACTTTCTGCTGGGTACTTATCGCAATTATCTTTCCAACAAAATTAGTTTCATCTCAATCGGCGTTTCTTTTCAAAAGTCATCAAAATTCTTTACGGGAGGTCATCTATGATGGTCTAGGTAGGAAAAACAATTCAATCAAGGCATAGAAAAGGTACTTATTGATGAGTTTATGTGAAATGTTGAGTTAAAATGGGTATTATAGGGTTTGGGAGTCCAGTATGTGTACGAACATATATATGGGTAACAAAATGGAGAAAACATTGAACAACAAGTTGTGTGCCCTTGTCTACGGAGAAGAAAGCTGTACAACCCCAACTTTAAAATGGTAGATATCAACGAGTTTGTGTAGAAAATGAGCACCAAAGTGTGTATTCTAAAGGTTCGGCACAAATTCTCTATGGCAGATCATATACGGGACTATTTTGACAAAAATTCGAGCACTAAAGTTGTGTAAAATTAGTAATAAAGGGTCTCGGTCCAATTACTCTCACGGAGGTCATATATTATGATGCTCTGGAGCGCCATATTGGCCCAAAGCTCGACCCGTGGGCCCCCTGTCGTCTACCCCTTTGACCGTCGTGGAAATTCATTATCACGTGTGAGTTTTCTACTTGTCTGCTGAGGGTAGCTCATAGGAATATGGAAAACAGAAATTGAGCCCACGGTCTCACAATCCCTCCAGTTGCGTTGAAGTGGCAGTTTAGCTAGCCATATAAGTGTGTAATCGTACATGGTAAGACATGTGTGTGAAGCTGGACACTTGGGAGCTTGCTAGTGTATACTTTCTTATTCGACCACACTTGACCGGCATCGATAGAGGGTCGACCAATGGAGTTGAAGGAGGAGATTGTGTGAGCTATCATGTTTACCATTCATGACATCATCATAATAATGAGAGATGGAAAGATACAAGATTGATCAAGTCATAGTGCGAAGAGTTGTTCAACGCTACCAAGTGGGATCATGCATGTGATCTCGTGGTATGTTAAGTAGTTGTCCATATAGCTTTTGTGAACTAACCGATGATATATGTGGGTGGTGGTCATAATTGTTGAGATTTGCAAGTTCTAGATGGTCATTTCGTTGAGATCATGTGCTCGAAGCATGCCATCCACTTGAGATAAAGGTCAAGTGAAGTCGGTCCGAGGAGAAGCTTTCCCATATTTGTTTCTCGGGGAGTAAGTTGGAAGTCTTCACCGAGCGAAGCATGATCAAGAAAAGGCGGTTCAACTTGAGGAGGCTAAGATCGTCATCATGTAATTCAAGTGGATTGTGCGATGCAAAGGTATGACCTTGAACTGGTTTCTATTTTACCGGTCCCATGATGTTTGTTGGGAAACCGGGTTATATAGGATAGACAACCGTGCTATCCAGAGGGCTCTCGAGTGAGTAGCTTGATCGTATTGTTCTAGATAGTTCAAACCTTTGCATCCGTGGCATCATATTTATTGGTTCTTATTTTTGCTTTATCGTTGTGTAGCCTTGGTGCTTTTCTTGTTCATCATGACAAGCTCATGTCCTTCGAGAACGAGATTTGCCTGCTTTCGTCTATTACGTTTTCGATGTTGAAGAAATGTACCGGTCCATGTTTGACAAAGGGTCCACACCTCTTCGTGTGTGGTATTTTCTCTATTTCTTCTTCTCAAGATTTTCACTTTCCGCTGGGTACTTATCGCAATTATCATTCCAACAAAATTAGTTTCATCTCAATCGGCGTTTCTTTTCAAAAGTCATCAAAATTATTTACGGGAGGTCATCTATGATGGTTTAGGTAGGAAAAACAATTCAATCAAGGCATAGAAAAGGTACTTATTGATGAGTTTATGTGAAATGTTGAGTTAAAATGGGTATTATAGGGTTTGGGAGTCCAGTTTGTGTACGAACATGTATATGGGTAACAAAATGGAGAAAACATTGAACAACAAGTTGTGCGCCCTTGTCTACGGAGAAGAAAGCTGTACAACCCCAACTTTAAAATGGTAGATATCAACGAGTTTGTGTAGAAAATGAGCACCAAAGTGTGTATTCTAAAGGTTCGGCACAAATTCTCTATGGCAGATCATATACGGGACTATTTTGACAAAAAAATCGAGCACTAAAGTTGTGTAAAATTAGTAATAAAGGGTCTCGGTCCAATTACTCTCACGGAGGTCATATATTATGATGCTCTGGAGCGCCATATTGGCCCAAAGCTCGACCCGTGGGCCCCCTGTCGTTTACCCGTTCACTAGTACAGACGAGTACTATGGCAACGGGCCAAAATGCTCTATGGCAACGGAAAAACCATCCGTTGCCCCGCTTCCGATACCGATGTGGAGCAGCTCATTTACTACGGAGTCTAACAACCGTGTCCAATGTGAAAATAGAATATAAAAAAATATTATTTTAATTCGTAGTCTAGTATCGTTTTGCCCCCAGACACTATTCACATACTGTATTTAATTATCTTACACAGGCACAGTTCACATAAGAAGATACATGCTCAAAATACATCAGAATACACAACACAACTGTGTGTCCTCTCGGAAAATAGAAAAACTATGCTAGTGCCGACTCATTGCAGCAATCCACCATGCCTTAACAGTCTAGAAACAACGTCTTCAAGTATCAAATCCATCATCGATCACCTAAATCATTGAAGTGTCATGTGAGCAACTGTTTGTGCTAGAAAAATATACGAGAAAGAACGAATGAAATAATGTCTACAATCATGTGCGGGACTTGATGGCATCCAAAGAATTTACAGGAACGCAGATCTAAACAGAAAATAATTTTTTGCAATCATGAATCTGGAATCATTGGTGCTGCCCCGTCCAGACCCAGATCTCATCCATCCAGGACATGCGGAGGATCTGCAGCTTGGTGATCTTCGATCCAAAAAAAAGCATGCACATACTGAGCAACCAGAGGAGAAGAGGAACGCTCATACCTCAGAGAAGATCTGCACGCCCGCACGGCTTCAACCTGTTCAGCATCTTCCGCGCACGCCCAGAGCGACAAGATCTGCACCCGCGCACGGCCGCACGTGGGGATGAGGAGTACGATGCCATGAGACGCGGGTCATGCCGTCAAGGACTCCCGAGGTCCTCCGTGTTGCACCCGCGGCACGGACGACGCGCCGGAGAAGGCGGGTCCCCCGCGGACGGGGTGGAGGAGAAGGGCGCGCCGCCATAGATTCGGAGGTCCTCCGCAATCTGCTGCACCGGCGGCGCGGTCGATGCGCCGGAGAAGCCGGATCCGATGCAAACGGGGTTGGAGAAGGGCGTTGCCCCCTTGGATGCGGGAACCCCAGCAACACGTCCTTGGAGACAACCGTCCTCCACACCGACACGCGTGATGGGAAGGCCAACGGCCCCGGGGGTGGCGGCGGCGGCACCCAAATCGGCCGCCGGCTTAACCACTCGAACCCTAGAAGATAGAAGGGAGAAGACTTGGCTGCGGGAGCTGGAGGGGAATGGATCTGGATAAGGTTGGACGGTTGGTGTAGGTTTATATACTCGAGCGTGTAAAAAGGCCTTTTGGCCCAACTAAGGTACATACGGACCACTATTTTGACCCGTTACCAAAATATCGCATACAGTTAAATCTGATTAACCGTTGCCAATGTGTCGCGAATCTACTCCCGCAAATGCTCAACTGTGACACGCATTTTTTTTAACCGTTGCTTTTGTGAGCGCTGTCTGTTGCCTTTTTGCTACCGTTTCCATAGAGGGGTATCTGATGTGTCGTTCTGTACTAGTGCTTTGACCGTCGTGGAAATTCATTATCACGTGTGAGTTTTCTACTTGTCTGCTGAGGGTAGCTCAAAGGAATATGGAAAACAGAAATTGAGCCCACGGTCTCGCAATCCCTCCAGTTGCGTTGAAGTGGCAGTTTAGCTAGCCATATAAGTGTGTAATTTTCGTACATGGTAAGACATGTGTGTGAAGCTGGACACTAGGGAGCTTGCTAGTGTATACTTTCTTATTCGACCACACTTGACCGGCATCGATAGAGGGTCGACCAATGGAGTTGAAGGAGGAGATTGTGTGAGCTATCATGTTTACAATTCATGACATCATCATAATAATGAGAGATGGAAAGATACAAGATTGATCAGGTCATAGTGCGAAGAGTTGTTCAATGCTACCAAGTGGGATCATGCATGTGATCTCGTGGTATGTTAAGTAGTTGTCCATATAGCTTTTGTGAACTAACCGATGATATATGTGGGTGGTGGTCATAATTGTTGAGATTTGCAAGTTCTAGATGGTCATTTCGTTGAGATCATGTGCTCGAAGCATGCCATCCACTGGAGATAAAGGTCAAGTGAAGTCGGTCCGAGGAGAAGCTTTCCCATATTTGTTTCTCGGGGAGTAAGTTGGAAGTATTCACCGAGCGAAGCGTGATCACACTAGTAGAGACAGGGCCTTTCGTCCAACCCCTTTTGTCCCGGCCCACTTACAAACTGCGACAAAAGGCCAGGCCACGTCGCCCAAAATAGCCCAGGCGCCCCTCCCCCCCTTTGTCCCGGCCCGTGAGGACCCTTTTGTCCCGGTTTGAGATACAAACCGGGACTAAAGGGGTCCGCGGCCCGCAGCGGCCAGGTCCCCCCCTTTAGTCCCGGTTTGTATCTCAAACCGGGACAAAAGGGCTGGCACCCCTATATATATGGCAGCACCCTCTCCACTCACTCTTTGTTTTTTCCTGGTGGAGGTGGTGTGGGCTAGTGCTATTTTTTTTCTCCTTCATATGCACTCAAGGTGTTCGATGAAATGCCTGTTAGAGTGATGCCATTTGAGTTCACACAATACAAACATGATATGAGGTGCCCGAGCCACACTTAAGCTTTCACCTCTTTATTTCCACTTGTCCTAAAAGGTTAGCAACTATTTTCTAGTCGGTCACCGTGCGGTACTAATTTTAGCATCGTCATTGCGTTTGATATATAGTTGTATGATGCAGATGAGCCATCCATGGATGTACGGTGACCGACGCACAGCCGCTTACAGAGCAGGCGTGCATTCTTTTCGCGATGCGGCCGAGGCGAACAAGCATGGGGGTGGCTTTATGTTTTGTCCATGTGTTAAATGTCGGAATGTGAAGGATCACACTAACTCAAGAGTCATTCAGAGCCACCTGCTTCGGTCCGGTTTCATGCCCGGCTATAGTGTTTGGACCAAACACGGAGAAAGAGGGGTTATGATGGAAGACGGCGATGAAGAAGAGAACGATGATGACAACTACCGATCTATGTTCCCTGAATACGCTGATACCGCAATGGAAGACAATGAAGAAGAAGCTTAGGGTGAAGAACGGGCACCAGATGAGCCCGTTGATGATCTTGGTCAGGTCATTTCTGATGCAAGGCGAGACTGCGACACAGAAAAGGAGAGGTTGCAGTTCGAGCAGATGTTACAGGACCACAACAAATTGTTGTACCCAACTTGTGAAGATGGCCAGAAGAAGCTGGGTAGCACACTGGAATTGCTGAAGTGGAAGGCAGAGACCGGTGTGACTGACTCGTCATTTGAAAAGTTGCTGGTACTAATGAAGAAGATGCTTCCAAGAAAGAACGAATTGCCCGCCAGCACGTACGAAGCAAAGAAGCTTGTCTGCCCTCTAGGATTAGACGTGCAGAAGATACATGCATGCCCTAATGACTGCATCCTCTACCGCGGTGAGAAGTACGAGAATATGGATAAATGCCCGGTATGCACTGCATTGCGGTATAAGATCAGAAAAGATGACCCTGGTGATATTGAGGGCGAGCCACCCAGGAAGAGGGTTCCTGCCAAGGTGATGTGGTATGCTCCTATAATACCACGGTTGAAACGTCTGTTCAGAAACAAAGAGCATGCCAAGTTGTTGCGATGGCACATGGAAGACCGTAAGAAAGACGACAAGTTGAGGCACCCCGCTGATGGTCGGCAGTGGAGAAAAATCGAGAGAGAGTTCGGGGACTTTGCAGGTGACGCAAGGAACTTATGGTTTGGTCTAAGTACAGATGGCATGAATCCTTTTGGGGAGCAGAGCTGCAGTCACAGCACCTGGCCCGTGACTCTATGTATCTACAACCTTCCTCCTTGGTTGTGCATGAAGCGGAAGTTCATTATGATGCCAGTGCTCATCCAAGGCCCGAAGCAACCCGGCAACGACATTGATGTGTACCTAAGGCCATTAGTCGATGAACTTTTGCAGTTGTGGGCCAAACCAGGTGTAAGTGTGTGGGATGAGCACAAACAGGAGACATTTGACCTACGAGCGTTGCTTTTCGTAACCATCAATGATTGGCCTGCTCTTAGTAACATTTCAGGACAGACGAACAAGGGATACAATGCATGCACGCACTGTTTGGATCAGACAGAAAGTATATATCTGGACAAATGTAGGAAGAATGTGTACCCGTACAATCGTCGTTTTCTTCCGCACAAGCATCCCTTAAGGCAAAAAGGCAAGCATTTCAATGGCAAGGCAGAAACCCGGACGAAGCCTGTCACCCGTACTGGTGCTGAAGTATTTGGTATGGTCAAGGATTTAAAAGTAATCTTTGGAAAGGGTCCTGGCAGCCAACCTGTTCCGAACGGCGCTGATAAGCGCGCACCCATGTGGAAGAAGAAATCTATATTTTGGGAGCTACCCTATTGGGAAGTCCATGAGGTCCGCTCCGCAATCGACGTGATGCACCTGACGAAGAATCTTTGCGTGAATATTCTAGGCTTCCTGGGCTTGTATGGGAAGTCAAAAGATACACCAGAAGCACGGGAGGACCAGGAACGTCATAAAGGACGAGACGGCATGCATCCAGGGCAGTTTCAAGGGCCTGCCAGCTACGCTCTTACCAAGGAAGAGAAGGAAATCTTTTTTGAAGTCCTTTTCAGTATCAAGGTCCCGTCTGGCTTCTCGTCGAATATAAAGGGAATAGTAAATATGAAAGAGAAAAAATTCCAAAACCTAAAGTCTCATGACTGCCACGTGCTTATGACGCAATTGCTTCCGGTTGCATTGAGGGGAATTCTAGCGGAAAATGTTCGACTGGCCATTGTGAAGGTATGTGCATTCCTCAATGCAATTTCTCAGAAGGTAATCGATCGAGAAAGTCTATCAGGGTTACAAATTGATGTGGTCCAATGTCTGGTCAGCTTCGAGTTGTTGTTCCCGCCATCCTTCTTCAATATTATGACGCACCTCCTAGTTCACCTAGTCGAAGAGATTAGAATTCTTGGTCCTGTGTTTCTACACAATATGTTCCCCTTCGAGAGGTTCATGGGAGTCTTAAAGAAATATGTTCGTAACCGTGCTAGGCCAGAAGGAAGCATCTCCAAGGGCTATGGAACAGAGGAGGTCATTGAGTTTTGTGTTGACTTTCTTCCTGACCTTAAGCCGATTGGTGTTCCTGAATCTCGGTATGAGGGGAGGCTGACTGGAAAAGGCACACTAGGAAGGAAAGCAACGGTATGTAGGGACGGGCATTCTTTCACTCAAGCACACTACACAGTTCTACACAATTCCACCGTGGTGGCTCCGTATATCGAGAGACACAAGAATATTCTACGCTCCGAAACCATGACGGGGAACACGAGAAGACTTTCGGCAGTTGGTTGTAGATAATCTCATGAATAACACCATTGTTGGGATCAGCTGTACTTGTTGGCTAGGTCACCATCTTAGACTATATACTTTCCAAGGGTACGAGATAAATGGTAATACATTTTACACGAAGGCCCAAGATAAAAAGAGCACCAACCAAAACAGTGGTGTCTGCTTTGATGCAACGGACGACAATGCGCAGAAGGACACATATTATGGGTACATAGAGGAGATATGGTGTAGTGGACCTGCACTTAAAAATTGGCAAGATCCCTGTGTATAGTGCAAATCCCTGGATCGATCGTTTGCACACACAGTCTAAGATGAAATATCACAACAAAGTATCAATTATTACACGTGGATCCAGTACTTACAAAAATATCAATTACAAATTGCATAGCACGAACTAGCTTTTGCAGACACGAGTAAAGCAGCGGAAATTTATTCTTCATGGAGTCTCCATCATCTTCATGCACCACTGGCGAGCATGTTGATTGCAGACTCGAAACCCTTAACGTAAACTCACTCGTCGTCAGAACAATCTGCAACAAATAAAATTTTGCAACAAAGTGGGTCAGAACCATTAAAAATGGAACTGGCAAGTGACACTATGTGGACACTTAATGGAATAACTCTAATAACCTATATGCATATTTGGCTGGTGGAGTTCAAGGCTAATTTGCATAAAGCCAATTTTTCCTATCTCTTTATAAAACACTTTTCTTTTGTCAAAACATGTATGGCATGAAAACCACCCTCTTGTCTACCTTTCTTCAACCTTCAAAATTTTAACTTAAGAAATTGGAATGTTGGGAGCCTCCGTTGACGTCCTTGATCAGCTGCTCAAATTGTCCGTAACCGGGGACACAGCTAAGTACTTAGTTTTAACTCTCGAGAGGTTGTGCACGTTCACCATTAGACTTAACCAACCCAAACTATCCCCACACTCCAATAGTGATAGGGGAAAAGAAGAAGGTTAAGACGAGATCCTTCGGAAGCATTTTCCCACCCCATACCGGCCTGACGCGCTCCAACCTAAAAACCTCTACCACCACCTGTCAAGCCGGGGTGAGTCCACGCAACTTATTCGATCAAGACAGAGCCCATATGATGAATGGCAGCACTGGAAGCAATCTTCACTTGGAGAAAACATTGGTTCCTTTGTTCCTGGGTGGCAATCCACAAGTGAATATCCCATCGGGACAACACTCAACTCTCAACAGCCAATCAAGCCCAAATCCACCCAGGTGTTCATTTAACTTAGTAGAATTAAGCTTTTCAATAAAACACTTTTGCATAGCAATCAATAATTCTACTAAGTTGTCATAAGATTCTAGACGCAACTAGTGAAAAGGAGATAGTAGTTTCAGCATAGCAATACTATCCAACACATGCATATAAAGAAATATTCTAAGTCATGCATAGAAAAATACTTAGGAAATTTATGGGGGTGTGCCACTTGCCTCGGCAACAGGGAGAGCAGGAGTAGCAGTTGCAAAAGTCTTCGTCTCTCTTCAAAATTTCTAACACATCAAACAAGCCACAATAAACATGCAATCATACCAAAAACCTTTAAGGAAAAATATACCATGCATGATGTGCAAAACAACTTGAGGAACATGGACAAAATAACTTAATCAAGTTGGCTAGGTCAAGGTCAAGGTTGGGCAAAAATATACTTGATATAATCAACCTAAATTGATGGTATAGTTGCTCCAAGTCTTCACATGTTGGGTCTTCAAAGAATCTTCAATTAGCACTCTAGAGACTTAGTCATAAACACAAAGGACTTGGTCTATGTCCAAAGTAAAAGACAGAGTTAGGAAGAAAGAAAGAAAAGGATAGAAGAGAGAAGGATGTAGTTGGTCTTCAAGGATCATCTTTAATCTTCCTTGTCATTCCTTCCTTGGTGTGGTGATAACTTCATTGAAATTTTGTAGACTTGATGGTTCTGCAGACTTGATGATTTTGCAGACTTCATCATTTGGTATCACCACCAAGTTAAATGTAGACGAAAGAAAAAGAATGAAAGAAAGACTTAGGAAAAATAGGTGGTTGGTCTTCTTGAAGTTCCTCTTGATTTTCTTCTAAGTGCTTTTACTCTTCTGGAGTCTATTTTCTTGGCTAAGTCCTTCATTGTCCTTCTAGCTTCATGTTGAAAATCCCAAGGATGACAAAATAATTTCTAAGGAAAGTACACCATTTATAAGGTGCTAAATTTTGCTAAGGAAAAGTTAACCATTTCGAGATGCCTAATATTTCTAAGGAAAAATATTGGCAAAAATAACTTTAACAAAATTTTCTAAGGAAAAATTTTCTAAGGAAAAGTTTGATCAATTAGGAAAAGTACTTCCTAATGCACCTCAACTCTTCAAAATACTCTAAGTTAAATTAGCTCGAAAATTGGTGAAGAAAATAATTTTTAAGCATTAAATATAATTAAAAATCCTCCTAAAATGAGGTTAAATACAAATAAATAGAAATTCGCAAAAAATAATCTACAAAAATAATTTTATGGTTCCCACGGCCAAGTATTAATTAAACAAAACCATAGCAATTGGATTTGCCCAAAATATTTTTTAAAACTCAAGTTAAGTCAAATTTACTTAAACAAACCAATTTAAAATTTGAACCAATTTTAAATTGTCAAAACATAAAATTAGCTATACCAAAAGTTTCTACTTGTTGTAAGGTTTCCAAAAATATAAAGTTTGCAAAAATTGGGTAAGTCATTAAAAAGTTATGCTGATTCTAATCTTCAGGGTCTTTTCTGCAAAACTGCCGGTCTTCGGTTGACTGTTGACTCTGACCGCTGATGTGGCGATGACGAAGCGCTGACTGGGCGCTGACTTTACGGTTGACTACGAATTTTGATAAAAAATAATGTTGGTCGGATGGAAAAACAATCTATATGAAAGTTGTAGATAATTACGTGCTCTATCTAACTATCACAATTATATCATAACTGGATGAATAGATTGGTCACAAATCGCATTATACCTTTCTGGTATGAAACTTTGACCGCGAATATCTCCTAGCTCGCTCAACCAAAAGAGGTGAGGCTTGTGGCAAAAGAAAGGTCTTGATCAGGGGAACAACTTTGGTTTTCACGGCCCGAAGATTTGAGATCGTTTTCTTCTCCGAAAATTGTCAAACACAAACTGTATTGTACATAAAATTCCGTAGGTCAAAACAAAAAGTGTTCAACAGCAAAGTTGTAGATAAGGGTTAGATCTACCTTCTCACCAAAGGAATTTCGATTTGAAGAACCGAGCGCGAAGAGATCTAAGAAATACGACTTCAGATCTGAAGGATTGCGAGTCGAAATTCTCTCTCCACGGTTGATGAAAAGAGTTGAGTCTTCCCGGGATGGAAAGGTATTGAGGAGATCTTCAACAATGCTTCAGGTTCCGTCGCGATTCGAGATGATCTTGGTCGTCAAATCAACGAAATACGATTTCGCTGATTAGGTTTTCGGTGGAACGAAAAGGGGAGAAGAGATGCCGGCGGCTACAGGAGTTTATATAGGCCAAGGGTCGGTGGAAAAGATTGGGCTCGAAGTTATGAACGCGTAGGATCAAGCGGATACGGATTTGGAGTTATATTTGTCAAGATATTTGTGTTTAAATGAAAAGGGTTTAGAAAACTGAAAATTTCCTGGTCAACCCATCGGGTTGGTTCGACTTGGTCCCGGTGGACTGGCTCGGTTCTTGTTGGGCCGGCCGGTTGGCCCGTTTCTCTTTTTTTTCTTTTCTTTTCTTGTTTCTTATTTCTATCATAACTTTTGTTTTAAAACTCCAAATGACCTCAAACCAATTTCTAAAAATTTGTAAAAACAAAACCTGTCTGTTAGAACTTTCAAATACACTTTTTCAAAACATTTCAAAATTCGAATTTCAAATAATGTATAAAGGTTTAATTAGACCTTTATGCTAAATTTCATAAGTAGAATCTTATAAATTCCTTTTGAACTTTATATTTAAAATCCAAAACAAAATATGAGTAATAAGATTCCATATCCTCCAAGATAATTTTTCACAAAGTCATTTTGTTTATAAAAGAATTCAATAATTCAAAATGAATTCAAAACTCAAATTAAAATCCAAATAAATATTTTCTTTCAAAACAAAACTATTAAACTTAAAAATAGAGAATAGGTAAGTAATAGAATAATTCACAACCAAACATTAGACATTACAAATAAAACCATAATAATAAAAAACAATATATAGGGCATCACCTGCCCTTTTAATATATTTTCTTAAATATGTTTTCAAGTGGAAATAATTCCCCACTTTTGAATATAGGGATGATGAATGCATGCATGATTTTTCTTTTCAAAGCAAAATACATAATAGTTTTCAAAAAAATTAAATTTTTCTGATTTTTTTAACTTTTTGAAAAAACTAGGGATGTTACATATGGGAACTTGACTATGGACCAACTTTTAAGGTCCCTTTATTTCGGTGCAAATGGGTCGCAGTTAGCGGGGTAAAGGTAGACCGCAGTACGGAATGACAACAGTGGATCTCAAGAATCTTGGGTACCACACCGAACCATTCGTCCTAGCCAATGATGTGGCTCTGGTTTTCTATGTGAAGGACATGTCTACCAAACCGAAAAAAAGAAAAGATAAGCAAAATAATACATCGTCCGATGAGCCAAAGCGCAACATAGTTCTTTCAGGGAAAAGAAACATCGTGGGAGTGGATGACAAGACAGACATGTCAGAAGATTATAATAAGTTTCATGAAATTCCGCCCTTCACAATGAAAACTGACCCAAGCATCCTATTAAATGATGAAGATTCTCCATGGCTACGGCTCAGAAGAAAACAGAAACAATAGATAGGGATGTTGGTGATGTGTAATAATGTATTAAACATTTTATGTAATGCATTCTATGGAATGTATTATACCTTTATGTAAGGAGCATGTGTAAGAAGCTTCAATCAGCTGCAGTTTTACCAACACAATCTCTGCATTCTCCAAGATCTTTAGCATTTCCAAGTGATAGAACAAAACATACGGTTTCTCCTGCCTTCCTTCTCCAGTGGCCACTCTGACCGGCAAATCAGCAAATCATCGCGTGGTCGTGAGACGACAAATTGGCCTTCGATCCAAACAGCGGCAAGACGTCTCTGATGATTTGCAACCGTCCGAACAAGTGTTGGGGATGTTGCTAATAATCAGAGATCCTTGCCGCTGCTTGGATCCGACCAAGTGGAGGGTTCACCTTCAGCCTCCGCTCTAGGAACTCCTGCCTCTCAGAAATCTTGCTGTGTGCTACCCGTGTACTGCCAAAATGAACTACAATGAGTAGACACTGAGTGCTGAACATGTCCGGGAGGGGGGGCTATATATAGGGTACGTGTGATTCTTTAGTCCCGGTTGGTAACACCAACTGGGTCATGTGGCTCACGAAGTGGTCGTGATACTGCTGATCCAACAGCTCACAATCCCTCATAATAAACACACCCCTGATCCAACGTCTCACAAGCGCTTGAAAGAAACACACGATCCGTGTGACCGGGACTAAAGTCGGGCTTTGCGGTCACGACTCGTGTCAGCCACGTGTCCTCCCCCAGCGCTGCCCTAGCCACGTGTCCTCCCCTAGCGCTGCCCTGGAGGTCTTTATATATTGTCGCCGACAGGGTAAACCCTAATCAACCATTCCTAGCCACGAACGCATCGTCTCCACGGGATGGATCCGCCACGCTCGCCGCAGCGCCTTCTGGACGAGGTCGAGCGTGCTCGGCAGAGCGCGCTTGGGCGCTACCGCGGGAGCCTATCCCGCCGTATGCCCACGAGCCCGACGTGGAGAGGAATGCCCTGCTACCGGCCTCCTACTCCGGTGCCGAAGGAGGTGCGGAGGACGTACGACCGCGCGTGGTCCGACATCCCTGACCCCGACGAGGATGCGTACGCCGCAGGGGTGGCGTGGGGATCCGCGACCGTACCTCCACCTGTCGCCGCCACCCCTCCCGACGAGGAGGATGACGACGACGACTTCGACTGGAGCGACCATGGGGAAGAGCGCGGCGGGCCGCAGATGCAGGAGGCCCTTGAAGCCTCCTTCCAGTCCGTCCACGACGACTGTGTACAGCGAGTCAGAACTGTCTGCCAGCTCAAGGCGAAGGAGGCTTCCGAGCTAGATTGGGCGCTGAAAGACTCATCCTTCATGGATCTTGCCCTCCGCGCAAACGTGCGCGCGAGAACCGGGCGGCCGCGAACGGGGCTGGCTCCTCCCGCCGTTCCTCCTAATCCTACGGCCTCCGAGCCAGCAGGTCCGTTTATGTAGAATAATGTTGGTGATGTTGGTGATATGTAATAATGTATTAAACCTTTTATGTAATGCATTCTATGGAATGTATTAAACCTTTATGTAAGGAGCATGTGTAATAATAATGAATGTGTATTTCCAATGTGTATTGTCAAGAAGCTTCAAATCAGCTACAGTTTTACCAACACAATCTCTGCATTCTCCAAGATCTTTAGCATTTCCAAGCAATTTTATAGATGCAATTTTATAGATGGAATTTTATAGATGATAATATTATGCATTTTGAAATAATATTGTGCGCATTTTTTAGAAACTATGGATCCAACGGCTCACAAGCCCTCAAAAGAAACACACCCCTGATCCAACGGCTCACAAGCGCTCGAAAGAAACACACGATCCATGTGCTTCTTCCTTATTGGTGAGATTCCCTTTAGTCCCGGTTGGTAAAATTGCGCGGGAACCAATAAGCCCCTTTAGTCCCGGTTGGTGGCTCGAACAGGGACTAAAGGTCTGTTTCTTCCCGCCTTATTTCTTCCCGCGCTTTCCACCGCTTCCCGCCTCCGTCTTCCTGCCATTTCTCACTATATATATGTAGTCATGGCCTCCATTGGCATAGCACATCTAAACTCATATCTGCAACCTCATCACTCTCCCATGGCTTCCACCGTACCCACTCTAACCTAATCGGAGGCGGAGGCGCTTTGCGCCTCGAACTACCCCTGCTCGCCCGGCTACGACGTCCCCGCCAGTTGGAGGCTGAGCACCGGAGGAGTGTCAGTCCCTCCTGTCCCTCAAGGTTTGGCGCGCCGGGCGGCCATCACGAACCACTACTACCTCGAGCTCACTCCGGAGCAGCGGATGGATCCCCGCTGGGATCCCGACTACCGCCCGACTTGGGATGCCTTCTTCATCAATCGGCGTGAGAGGTCGCTCGCCAGGTACGAGGAGGACGACCCGCCTCCTTCGAACTTCAACGAGGCCGGCCGTCGGCTGTGGGGGGTGGCCGGACTCTCCAGAGCGTCATGAACTACATCACGGCCGGCGATAACCCCCGCCTGCGCTACCCTCACTTCCAGTCCAGGTGAGCGCCGTCCGACGACAACGACGACGACGGCAGCGACTAGGACGACTACGAGGACGAGTATTATAGGCCTAGGCAGGAGTATGACTAACCTGAGCTGGTCTATGTACCTAATATTGTAGTGATTCCCTACTGCTGGTCTAGCTACGACGACGATCGTGTAAAATGTATTCTTTATCTCTGCATTTCCAACTAATGATCTTTAGCATCTGAATAAGTAATCTGAATATGAACTGACTATCATTTCACAGTTGTTGATTCATAAGGGAGAGGTAGTATTGCAATTCCCTGTGGCAAGTTAGAATAATTATTTTATAAAACTGAAAATAGTTTTGAATTAAATATTCAAATTCGCAAAAGATAAAAGTTAATGCATTTTTTAATTCAAAATGGCAAAATGGTTAATAGTTTGTAGAGTTAGAATAATTATTTTATAAAACAGAAAATGAATTTGGAATACTTATTCAAATTCAAGCACTTTTCATGTTAAAAGTTTTCTCAAATTCATAAGTATGCAAAAATTGTTTCATTCAAATGTTCAAATATTTAAAATTGTTCTAGATTTAAAAAAAAAGTAAAAACGGTACGCTATTTGGCCCAGCCCGCACAATTTTTTGGCCTTTTGTCCCGGCCCATCTCACCAGCCGGGACTAAAGCCCGTGCTGTGCGCGGGAACGCGAAAAGCCCTCACCACCCCTTTAGTCGCGGCCCGTGGCTCAAACCGCGACTAAAGACCCCCTTTAGTCCCGGCTTGAGTCACGGGCCCCGACTAAAGGTCCCTCCACTACTTAAGCGGTTCCCAATCTGGGACTTAGCCATTTCATCGAAGACGAAGGGTAGAAGCAGAGGAGACGCCGTCAGGCTGCCAAAATCCACCGCGCCCTCGACGTCCGCCGGCCTCCACACGCCGCCCGAGCCCGCCGGCGCCGCTCTCCTCTGCCGCCGCGCCCGTGCTCGCGCTCGCCGTCGAGGTCCAGACGCCGCCGCCCTGTGCTCGCCACCCCGTGCTCGCGCTCGCCCGATGCCGGATCGAGGTCAGCCCCTCTCCGACGCCGACGCCGTGCTCAGCACCGCCGCCCCCTCTTCTGGTGATACTCTGAGCACTCCGGTGCCCTCCATCTCCTCCCTTTTCTTCTTGTTCGCCTTCCCCGAGCACCACCTGCACCGTCCGCCGCCGTGGGAGATTGTTGCCGGAGCATCTCCAGTGGTCAAAACCAAGCGGCGCCGCCACCAATCTCCGGGAGATTCTTGCCGGAGCATCTCCAGGAGATTTTGTAGAATTTTATCTTCAATTTCCCTGCTTATTGAAGTATATTTTGATAATTTGATGATTATTGATGTTGATGAATTGATCATTATTGAAGTATATTTTGTATAATTTGAAGTATATTGTTTGTATAACTTTTGTCTAGCAAGCTACAATGGAAACAAATATAAATTCTTGTGACTTATTTGTCACTTAACCAAATATCTAGCAACATTTCCAAATATTTGTAATAGTTTTTGTGGTATATAGTTTTAATGCATTATCAAAAAAATATAGTGGTATACATTTTGAAGTAATATAAAATATCTTGAACTCATTTTCAAAATGGAATAAGTTATGAAAACCATTTTATGTTTTAAAGTATGATAATTCATTTAAATAAATTCTAGGACTAAGTAATTTTTAGTAATTGATTTGTAGTAATTTTTAGTAATTGATTTATAGTGGATATATTGTGACTTAATAGATTTGTAGTAATTTTTAAATTACAAAGTATTGATGATAACAATTGAGTAAAAAAATAGAATATTGCAAAGTATTGATGATAACAATTGAGCAAATATTTTAGGGTATTTTTAGTTGCATAGAATATTGCTATGTTCAAAGATAGAGTAAAAAAATAGAGTACAATTTTTTTGCATTTTTAGTTGCATAGAATACTGCTATGTTCAAAAATAGAGTACAAGTTTTTTTTTTGCATTTTTAGTTGCATAGAATATTGCATTTTTAGTTGTGTATTTTAGTGCAAATATTTCTATGTTCAAATATTGATAGAGATAGAGATAATATTATGCATTTTGAAATAATATTGTGTGCATTTTGCAGAAACTATGGATCCACCTAGTCCAACCCGTAGAGACCTAATACAGGAAGAATTCTCGAGAATATAATCCACGACGCCCCAGATGCTGATCCAGCGAATCTCCGTCGTCGTATCTGAACCCCTCCGGGGATGGAATGGAGGTCGACCAAAGTGAGGATGAAGTCGACGGCTCCGATGATGGAGAAGGCGATAGCTCCGATGATGGAGAAGCCGGTGGACCCTTAACGAAGTCCGGCGAGGTAGATATGAAGTTCGGCGATCAGTAGATGCATTACTTGAGTTGTATATATATAAATTGACGAATGTTTCTTCTCTTAGGCCTCCACATCGAGCAAATCTTCCAAACGAGGCCCGACCAAAATGTTGGCCCCATCTACGCATTATACATTTGAGGTCATAGCCCCTACGGGCGAACCGAAGGAACCCAAGAAGGCTGCCGATGTATTTAGAAAACAATGCGGAGTTCTGGTTAGGGATCACGTCCCGATCACCGTTCGAGACTGGAATAAGCGCAAAGGGTGAACGATAGTGAGTATGTCGCCGAAAGGTACAAAGAGGGTATTTGGAATGACCTCATGGCACATTTCACCCTGCCAGAATTTGAGGATCCTGCCGACACCGCAAAATTGAGGAAGAAAGTCATGAAGTGACTCTTACGAAGATGGCCGAACTATTCCGGGTGTGGAAGAAAAGATTATGGCAAGAATATCTGAAGAAAAAGACTGCTCCAGTATTTGAAGGCTATCTAGCGAAGCAGGCGAATCACTGGAACGCATTTAAGGAGTACAAGGAGTCACAAAATGCCAAGGCGGTCTCAGTAAGGAACAAGAAAAATGCTGACAAGAAAAAATATCACCATAAATTGGGGCCAGGGGGCTACGAGACTGCCATGCCAAAGTGGGATAAAAAAGAGCAAGAGCTGCTTGCTAAAGGGATCCAACCAGAATGGATGCGCGACGAATGGGAATTGAGGGCAAGAAATGGTTCCTTGCGCATGGGGGTTCATGACGAAACAACAGGGGACCTTATTTGCAGTGACGGGATTAGGGTACCCAGGGAAAATTGGCTTAAAGTGGTGAAAGAAATTAAAGAGGGAAGTTAAAGTTCCGTCCCGATAGAGAGAAAGACTTGCTGACACTGGTCCTCGGGAATGACGAAAAAGGAGGACGAACACGAGGCTTTGGCCCTTCCGTCCGTGGTGGCTTGGGTTTGCCAAAGACGTAGAAACTTACAGAAGCCGAGCGAGAGCAAAGCAGCGACAGCAGGAGGAGGAGGGAGACAAGTTCAACCACTTGCTTGCCAGAATTAACCACCAGCAGCAGATTGACGAACTTAGAGGAGTAGTGCGCCCGCAAGATCCTGTACTCGATATTACCGCCGGTCCATCTCAGCGGAAAAGCAGCGTGGGTGACTCGGAGGTCCCGGCTGACGATGCACGACGGATGATAGATGGCGGTCCCGGCTACCCGTGGATGGAATCAAGGATGCAATATCTTGTGAGCTCCATCAGAAATTGAAGAACATATCCATGAAGGTGGCGGTCGGATATGCTTTACCTTGTCCACCTGACGCACGCTGGCAAGACCGTGAGATTCCAGCTGGCTATGCTAAAGTCGTGGTGGATGAAATCGTATCGGGGTCTCATGCTATGGAGCTTGACATCCCTGGACCTGGAGATGAGAGGACACTCGGAGAAGCTGTGGGTGATATCATTCTATGTGTCGTGGGTTTGTCACGTCAGATGTCATGGATGACTTCGTATGTGTGGGATTATGCGAGTCAATCGTCTCCGGGCTTAAGATCACAGGGCACGAGGAAGACAATGTTTTTTACCCAGGTTCGGCCCTCAATGTGAGGTAAAGACCTATGTCCTGCCTATCCTAGATTGGGATTGATATGAATATGGTGTTACAGGGTTGGCGATCGATGTGTCGAGTCGCCTTGAGATCTAGGTTTTTGAGCTTGAGAGCTTCTCCCTTTCTAAGTCATACGAGTCCTCTTTATATACACAGAGTCTCGTCAGGTTACAAGGATATTACTTGGAGACTAATCATATGTCTTGTCTTCCAAGGAAAGTATGAGCCGGAGTCCTACTTGGAGACTAATCTTCGTGTCCCCCAAGTTATATCTTTTCCGGTCTTCTAGATCCTTCCTCTTAATACGCCATGACCTTGGGTCGGCCCATCTTCGTGTAAGCCCGCTAGTGATGCAGTTTTGAACATAGGTTGAGCCGCACTTTGCTTGAATAAGTCGCGTTGGTCTTGTGAGCTGCGGGTTAACCCATTTATTATTCCCCCGACATTAGCCCCCAAGCTTCTGGGTGATTCGTAGAATCAGGCGGAAGATTCTGTCTTGATGATGATCTTGCGGGCTTGCGTATGTAGTTCTTGCCGACTCGTCGATGTTGCACTTGGCGACTTGCTGATGTTGAGCTTGGCGACTTGCTGATGATGAGTCGCGAACATAGCGGCTTATTGAGCCACTGATGTAGAAGCGATGAGCCGCTGACGTTTGTTGATATAGTATCGCGGCCTTTGAGGCCGGTGAAATCTTGCTGAAGCTTCTGAGTTAATGTGGAGGCGGCGAAGCCTTTGGTGAAAACCACCTTATCCTGTTGGGTGTAAGACTGAGCTGAAATCATAAGAATAATAACTTATGAGTGTCAAGATATATCAGCCAAATGTGTATAAGGTGCTGAGTCATAGACATCGAAGCAGAAAAGACCATAAGCATAAATAAGCTGGTCAATCATTAGAGTATTATAATTTGTCAAGTTATCATGACAAGCCATCTGAGCGCATGTTGAATCATGGCGGCTCAAGGGTATATAGCCACAGCCTGTATTTAAAGATTTCCGAGTCGCTGATTTGACTCGCAAATGAATACATATATTCTCATGTGCTGCAAAAAATTAAATCTGCATATAAACATGGTATATCAATTTAGTAGAAACCACCAGATGCCGGTGGGTGGATGTGTAGCCCCCGAGGGCCGGGTTGCATGCTTGATCATGCTGCTCGGGACTCAAAAATATTTCCATTAGACAAAACTTGATTGTCCTAGCCCCCGGGCATTAAGTAGGCATGATTTCATTATCCTGCTTGATGGCATATTGCTATTTTTGCAATCTGATCCTGCAACAGCTTGAGCAAATATTGTTGCTGCAAGAAAATAATGATATTTGGAGTAGGGCAAAGCCGCAAATAAACTCCAAATTATAAAATATTCGTTGAGCTGCTGGGAAAAAAGATAATCCCTGTCAAAACTCTTGATATAAATTAAGGAATCGTCCTTAAGAATTCCACTTGATGTGGCTGTAGTTAAATAAATAATGGTGGCTTTATCAGCCGATATCATGAGATAATTATCTCAATCATAAAAAATCTTGTCGTGCCAATTCATATGGCCGAGTTATAGGTTCCTTGTTAAATCAAAAGGCAAAGCCCCCAAGGAAGCAATGATGATAACTTGATGATAATATGTTAGCCTTGGCGGCTGGTAATAATTATGATAAAAAGTTAGTACTCTCGCGATAGCAAATTGTAACCTGCATGATAGCATATTGTAATTTGCATTATAGCAAATGATATTCTGCATGATAGCAAATGATATTTTGCATAATAGCAAATTGTATTTTGCATGATAGCAAATGGTTGCATGATAGCAAATTGTACGATGCATGAAGCATATGGTACGACTCAGTATTTTCAGGTCTAATGTGTGTTCAGGTCGAGAAAGTCCATGATAGGCATTCAGACTCGATTGACGCCACATGCGGGTACTTTAGTCCTTCTGAATTATCTCTGTTGCCGTTAAGTAGGACTCGCGCGGCTCAGTATTTCCCAGGTCTAATGTGTGTTCAGGGTCGAGAACGGCCATGATAGGCAATCAGACTCGATTGACGCCACATGCTGGTACTTTGGCCGCATAGTGCAAGTTACATCTAACTTAAGTCGAGTATAACCAGGTTAATTTGCCACAAAGAGCGATTCCACGAGAATAAGCCGAGCTCATAAAGCTGCAAAGCCCCCGTGAAACCCAGAGATTAGTGAAAATAAAGTCTCAGCAACTCATATTGAGGCGAAATGACAAACCCCCGATACCGGTGGTGCCCGCTTTATTTCACTAATCCTGATGTGCGACCGCGCGTAGGTGGCAGTCGACTTTTGATATAATCAGCTGTAATAGCCGTGACGATCTCTAATTAGGTTTGATGATAACCACTCTGATTAGCTATAAATGTGATACCACGGGTCACTGATTTGACCAAGAATTGACACAACGAGTCACCTGTTTAACTCAAATATCGATAAGATGATGATTCGTTAGTGACTCGTAAACTGATGTAATGATGAGCTGTATGCGACTCATAAAATGATATGAAAGTAAATCACTAGGCGACTCATGAAATGATATGACAATGAGTCGGTGGTGACTCGCAAAATGATATAATGGTGAATCATGAAATGATAATGATAAATCATGAACTGATATAATGATAAATCATGAGCTGGTATAATGATAAATCATGAGCTGATATAATGAGTGCTCAAATGCCAACACTTGAACATGTAATGGTGATCTTTATATGTAAAGATTATCATGCGATAAATTCAATGCAAGCTGTAAATAGCTAGACTTTGATAAATGCAAAGTGAGTTATAAAGTACTCTGATTTGATAAATGCATTCACGGGTTGCAAGAAACCTAACTTTGAGAAGTGGATGTAATTAAATCTCAAAAACTGATATGATAAAGTCTGCGACATGACACATTGTGAATCGCAAAAATATTAATAATAAGCTTGATAAAATAGATATGCAGCCCCCGAGATAAACTCGAAGGTGAATTTAATCTTCTTGATAAAAATAAAAGGCTGCGAAAGTTGAGCATGATAGCAACTTATCTTATTTTTATTCTCCTGGCGTTGACGATGCAGTATGATCCATGGACCGTAGACGTTGATCTTGACTTGGTGCAATTTAAATCGCAACACGTCTGCTGGCTGGAATAATTTTTTCCGTTCGATACATACGAACGTGCTCGAGGGCGATGCTGATGTCGAGCACCGCGCACGTGTTGCTGAGGATGTCCAGGCGCCTGAGTTACCTATTGAATCGCCTATTTGTACACAACTTGGCAACTGACTGGCACACGCTGCACTATTTGCTTCTTGTCAATTTAATTTGGTCAGGCGCACGCTGAGGACGATGCTGTCGTTGGGCCTCCGGGCGCTGGTCTTTAGAGTCGCACGAATCGAGCTGATCATCTCTTCTGTAGTTTGCTCGTCCTTTTTGTTCTGCTCCCATGATGACCATCCAACACGCTAGCCCTTGCCTTCTTTATTTTTGAACGTAGTAGCAGCTAGTAGCGACTTCGAATCTTGTTTTCCTTCCTTGATTTTTTTTTGTCATCCGCAAATTGAAGCGGTACTTTTTTTAAGTTGCAGGAAAATCTCTTTTTCACGGCAACTCATCAGATATTTTTCCTTGTTTGATATTGCAGCTGAGGAACGTGATTGACTCGAACTGCTGGTAATCTTGCAGTGGCACGCGTTGGAGTGACACAGTACTAGTTGGCAGGCAATCTTTACGGATTTAAGCTGATCCATTGTGTGCGACTCAAAAGAGTACTAGCTGGCAGGCAATCTTTACGGATTTAAGCTGATCTTTGAATGCATCGATCAGTACTAGTTCCGGGCTGTTGGCCTTTTTTCCATTGGACCGCTTTGATTGCTCTGTGTCTTGCACCGTCCAGGCATCGAAGATCATAAAGCACAGGAACTGTACCCAAAATTTAACCAGCTGTGCGTGTACGTGGAGACAATGTTGATGACGAGCCTCGTGTCCGCATTGACGAAGGAGTCCAAGGAAACGAATCGCCTGGCTGATCCGAGGATAAGTTGCGGTCGTTGCTAATATTGATAAGCCGCACTCCACTGTTGAGTCGCGTGCTGTGTTGCACAGCCAAGGGCAAAGATTATTGCTGGAGTTCGGCGATGCTTGCAGTTGAATTTGCACGCTGATGTCTCGAGCTGGCGATTGTTCCAGGCTAGCATGTTTATTTCCTTGGATCAGCTTGATTCCTTTGAGTAATTCATCGGGCGAACTGATCGAAGCAATCACTGGCAATCCTATTTTTGCTTTTCTTTTCTTGATTACTATCCTCGATCCTTGTGCGGGTCAGAATACTACTAGGGCTTGTCTCCACCTGAGAAGTAGTACCAATCTTTCTTTCCTTCCCATGTTTTTGGTAATCTCCATGACGTACACGATCTCAGCAAAGGCAGAG
This sequence comes from Poa pratensis, assembly GCA_947311845.1. Classification (NCBI taxonomy): domain Eukaryota; kingdom Viridiplantae; phylum Streptophyta; class Magnoliopsida; order Poales; family Poaceae; genus Poa; species Poa pratensis. Next base: position 12,421,480 of record CAMZMU010000063.1, read on the forward strand.
TCTGCTCCGCTACGGATTGGAACTAGGTCGCTTCTGGCTTCTCGGCGACGTAATGCTTCGGCGGATCGTCAGGACATAGTACGTGAGCCGAAAATCTCGATCTCGATTTGATCAGCCATGCCCGCGAATTGCGACCAGCAAAATCGATTGATACCATCGATGTAGCATCCGACGTTTCTTCGAGCCTTGGAATTGTCTCAAATTTGTTGGAGCGCTGTGCGAGTGTATTCCGCAGGGTTCCACTGGAGGGATCTTCAAATTGATGTCCGAGTCGATCACGATAATTATTTTCCCAAGGACGTGCGGAGTTCCGTCAAATTTCGATAGGTCTTCAGTGTTTGAGTCGGCCACGGAGATATAACCGTTGGAATCCGATGCGCTTTGGACAGCTGCTAGGAAACTCGATTTCGCATCTTTCCACCGAAGGGATCGTCGAGATGAGTTTCGAGCCGCCGCCGGTGATGTCCGCCGTACGGACGTTGCTGCTGTCCTGTAACCCGCGCGTGAGGGGCATTGTTGAAGTTGAGCACCGAATTGCGCGGTCGAATTTCTCCACGCTTTCTACTCGAGGTTGAGGTAGATCTTGATGTAGATGTTGATACCGCCGAATTGTTCGAATCGGCGTGGCGATAAAGTCACCAAGATTGTTGAAATCGCCGAGCTTGAATCGACGACGAGATCCTCTGTCCCTGGCACAGATCCAGCGCGGAACATGACGCTCTTGACCGCAGGCCCCACGGTGGGCGCCAACTGTCGTGGGTTTGTCACGTCAGATGTCATGGATGACTTCGTATGTGTGGGATTATGCGAGTCAATCGTCTCCGGGCTTAAGATCGCAGGGCATGAGGAAGACAATGTTTTTTACCCAGATTCGGCCCCTCAATGTGAGGTAAAGACCTACGTCCTGCCTATCCTAGATTGGGATTGATATGAATATGGTGTTACAGGGTTGGCGATCGATGTGTCGAGTCGCCTTGAGATCTAGGTTTTTGAGCTTGAGAGCTTCTCCCTTTCTAAGTCCTGCAAGTGCTCTTTATATACACAGAGTCTCGTCAGGTTACAAGGATATTACATGGAGACTAATCATATGTCTTGTCTTCCAAGAAAAGTATGAGCCGGAGTCCTACTTGGAGACTAATCTTCGTGTCCCCCAAGTTATATTTTTTCTGGTCTGCTAGATCCTTCCTCTTAATACGCCATGACCTTGGGTCGGCCCATCTTCGTGTAAGCCCGCGAGTGATGCAGTTTTGAACATAGGTTGAGCCGCACTTTGCTTGAATAAGTCGCGTTGGTCTTGTGAGCTGCGGGTTAACCCATTTATTATTCCCCCGACACTATGGGACAAGAACTACATCAAGTTTCCAGGGTCGACGCCAAGGACAACACCACCTCCGAGTCGTCGCAGGTCACCTACACCTCCATCACCTCCAAGAAGCACACCCCATGACTACGACCACCACAGCGCGAGTCCATATCGATCTCCGCTGCCAGACTTGGGTCGGCCGTCTTCGCCGCCGCCTTTGCCCGCTAAGGACAATAAGCGGAAGCGTGCTTCGTCGATGAGTACTAACCGACGCAGCAGCCCAAAACGACAAATGTCGCCCCTCCCAAGAGTACCTCATAAGAATCTTCCTATCAGAGCTTACGATCTTACTGACGAGCAAACCGCAGCGATCGCAATGGCCGAAAAAGATGCGCATTTTGCAAAGATGAAACCCAAGCCCGCCCTGGTATACACCGAGAAGCAAAAAGCGTGGGCACGTGATTTTCTGAACACAAAATCGCAATATGAGTTGCACCATAAGCCAGATGACTATGTACGCACACTTCGGAAGGAAGTGGAGAAGAGCAAATCAGTAAAAGTGCAAGCGGGAGCAAATCAGGTAAAAGTGCAAGCGGGAACAGAAGGGACGTTCCCCAGCTCGGAGAACAGGACAAACAACCAATCCCATCCCTCAAGGTGTTATCCGAAAACGTTCCCCAGGTGCTGCAGCAGGATATGGAAGAAGCTGCGAAGTTGGTGGCCTCTATGGGTGTGACTGTTGCTGAATTGCTAGGTTCCCAAGACGACAAGTTACCCAAGGCTGATGTTGTCCCTACATATGTCCCAGGGAAGCCTTTGGTCAGCAACGAGAAGTTGGAACAACTGCCAACACATATGCGGAATTTGCATGACTGGTACTTGAGTGTGGTAGGGGGGCAGAACAATGATCGTGGCGAAAGTCCCACATGAGTACTTCTTCCGACCTGAAGAGGTCCATGTTGACTTTTTAGAAATCTTCCAGTTATACAATTTCGACGCCCTCGACAAAACTCTCATGAGTTGCTATTGTCTGTAAGTTGTTGAATTCATTGTCTACATATAAGTTGTTCAGTTCATTGCATGTAATTATCCTCATTATATCCTTTTGTACTCTATTATGCAGAATGAAGATCCGGGAATGTAAAAGAAAGATCTATAGTGTTGGGTTCATTGACCCAGATAAAGTAAATATATATTCGCTAACGACGAAACCCGACGAGCGGCGGATAACCTTCTAAGGTTTCTAAAGGAGCAACATTTCTGTGACCACATACTGTTTCCTTACAACTTCCAGTGAGGGTCTTACTCTGTTGTACACATTCACTTTTGCTTACTCGATGTTAAGTGTAATTGATGAGTTACTGACGTATATATAAACGTGTGCAGGTTCCACTAGATTCTGCTAGACATTCAAGTTGATAAGGGAATAGTTAAAGTCATGGACCCATTAAAGAGACACCTGGAAGAGTTCCGCGACATGCAGGACATGCTTCAGAGGTAATTTTCGCGCTATATCGGTCTCTTTCGTTGATTTCATGAGATATCAGGTAATGAATAACTCATTCATTAATTCATTTTCTTTGCCGGGCAGGGTTTGGAACCTGTTCAGGAGTCTGGTGACGGGTTCCTTTAGTGAGAAGCTGACGTTTACTCCGGTCACGGTAAGTAGTACGAGATATGTCCGCGCATCTCTTTAATTCTTGTTTCAATACAATTATGATGCTAGATTATTATTTTGATTGAATTCTATTCTCGTAAAGTGCGCGAGGCAGCCACCGGGGACGAATCTATGTGGATACTACGTTTGCGAGTTCATTCGCACGTTTACCACTGAGCACAATGATTATAGACTCTACGTAAGCAATACATTCACAACATTATTTTATTACCGTCACTTGTTATCATGATTGATGTTCATATTGATCTCCTTTTCTTATATAGTTCGAGAGAATGGGGGATTGGCTCCTACCAGAGCAACGCCTACTAGGAATTGCAGAGGAACTGGCGGGATTTTGGATGAAAGAGATGGTAGACGACGCCGGAGAATTTAGTGTGAATAGGCGCTACTGATGATCCCGGCCGTGTAATCGAATAGATGGGCTCTAATCCCGGTAATTGTGATCTCCATGTAACTATCTAAATTGTATATATTTGTATATGCTCGATCGTAAGACAAGTTATCTTATATATATGCACGAACGTGTACGGTATGTGGTAGCGTAGAAATACCGCTAAAAGAAAACAATTATCTTTGTATGCTCGAAGAAAGAAAATAAAAGAAAACAAATAAACCCTAAACCCTAAAGAGAAAAAATAAAAGAAAACAAAATTACCCCTTTAGTCGCGGCCCGTTATACGAGCCGGGACTAAAGGGGTTGCCCCCAGCGCGCCCCGCAGGCGGCCACGTGGAGGACCTACAGTCCCGGCTGGTAACTGGCCCGGGACTAAAGGTTTGCCCTTTAGTCCCGCTTATCCTGTCCCGGTTCGCGAACCGGGACTAAAGCCCCTCACGGGCCGGGACAGAAAGCCCTGTCTCCACTAGTGTCAAGAAAAGGTGGTTCACCTTGAGGAGGCTAAGATCGTCATCATGTAATTCAAGTGGATTGTGCGATGCAAAGGTATGACCTTGAACTGGTTTCTATTTTACCGGTCCCATGATGTTTGTTGGGAAACCGGGTTATATAGGATAGACAACCGTGCTATCTAGAGGGCTCTCGAGTGAGTAGCTTAATCGTATTGTTCTAGAGAGTTCAAACCTTTGCATCCTTGGCATCATATTTATTCGTTCTTATTTTGCTTTATCGTTGTGTAGCCTTGGTGCTTTTCTTGTTCATCATGACAAGCTCATGTCCTTCGAGAATGAGATTTGCCTGCTTTCGTCTATTACGTTTTCGATGTTGAAGAAATGTACCGGTCCATGTTTGACAAAGGGTCCACACCTCTTCATGTGTGGTATTTTCTCTATTTCTTCTTCTGAAGATTTTCACTTTCTGCTGGGTACTTATCGCAATTATCTTTCCAACAAAATTAGTTTCATCTCAATTGGCGTTTCTTTTCAAAAGTCATCAAAATTCTTTACGGGAGGTCAGATATGATGGTCTAGGTAGGAAAAACAATTGAATAAAGCCATAGAAAAGGTACTTATTGATGAGTTTATGTGAAATGTTGAGTTAAAATGGGTATTATAGGGTTTGGGAGTCCAGTATGTGTACGAACATATATATGGGTAACAAAATGGAGAAAACATTGAACAACAAGTTGTGTGCCCTTGTCTACGGAGAAGAAAGCTGTACAACAACAACTTTAAAATGGTAGATATCAATGAGTTTGTGTAGAAAATGAGCACCAAAGTGTGTATTCTAAAGGTTCGGCACAAATTCTCTATGGCAAATCATATACGGGACTATTTTGACAAAAATTCAAGCACTAAAGTTATGTAAAATTAGTAATAAAGGGTCTCGGTCCAATTACTCTCACAGAGGTCATATATTATGATGCTCTGGAGTGCCATATTGGCCCAAAGCTCAACCCGTGGGCCCCCTGTCGTCTACCCCTTTGACCGTCGTGGAAATTCATTATCACGTGTGAGTTTTCTACTTGTCTGCTGAGGGTAGCTCATAGGAATATGGAAAACAGAAATTGAGCCCACGGTCTCACAATCCCTCTAGTTGCGTTGAAGTGGCAGTTTAGCTAGCCATATAAGTGTGTAATCTTCGTACATGGTAAGACATGTGTGTGAAGCTGGACACTTGGGAGCTTGCTAGTGTATACTTTCTTATTCGACCACACTTGACCGACTGTAATACCCTGTTTCCAAATAATGATTTTCAAATAAATTATGATTTTTGGATTCTCCTTATACATCTTTTAATCGATTCAACAAATCAACTATTTGGTGCCGTGGATGTGTCGGGCTTGTCGAGACAATCGAAATGGACTACTCATTTGTAGAAAACGGATTCCCGATGCATCTTCCATAATTTGTTTAAGTTCAATGGCTTGGACTGTTTGGAAATTTCGAAAATGTTTTCTAATTCAAGGAAAAATATGAAGCTGAACTGCCTGAACCTCATGTTTATCCCCTCCACCACGTGACCTTCCTCTTATCCACAAGAGGAGTGCTCCATCTCTCATTGTCTTCTCTCCCTCAACCGAGAGCTCTTCCCCACTTCCCATGGCGTCTCCTCCCTGTCCTCCCCTCTTCCCCCAGGTCCCTCCTAGCAGCACCATGTTCCACCCCTTCCGTAGGTGCAGCTCTTGTTTTGGTGCTTGAGGAAGAAGAAGAGGAGGCAAGAAGAGGACCAAGAGATGGAGAGGGAAGAAGATGAAGAGAAGATCCTCACCCCCGTTTGATTTCCCCTTGTTCAGGCATGAAGGGTGAGTTACCCTTTCCTCCGTGATCCTCTTATGTGCTTTACATGGTTATTCATTGGTCAATAGGGCAGGGGATTAGCAAGATCTATTGAGAATTAGAGAGAACATGTTTTTGTCCCTGTTTCTGGGTATACAGATTCGGAAATCACCATTTTCGAGTACCTATATGGCAAAATCAGAGGAGGATCCTGTGTAATGTTTTGTAGGTCTCGTCCCTACGATCATTTTGAGTGGTTAAACGCATAAATCGGAGTTGCTAAGCTCCTGTTATGCCGTTTCTTTGCAGCTGTACGAGATTTCAGAAACAGCGCAAAATAGTTTTTCTCCATGGGTTTCTGGAGCATTTTAAAATCACCTAAGTTCATGTTTTGCTTCCTCCTAGCTGATGTGTGATGCCTAGGTTCTAATACAAAAGGATTTACTCATTTTGCATGCGTATTCAATTTGTTATGAATTTTCAAATGCGGCTACTCGTTATTCTGAATCTGGAAAACAGCAGGTTGGTTTGAATTAGATAGCTCCATATTTTGAGTTCGAATAGCTGGAATTGTTTGTAGTTAAGCTCCATATGAATCCATAGGCATATCATTTGCTGGCTTTAGAAATTTCTAGCTCGAGACACGAATTTCTTTTGTGAAGGGACAACAAAAGGGTTGCTTTCCCAGAAATGTGATTAGCCACATTTTGTGTATGTGCACTACATAGTTAATCTTGTTTAAGTATTGAGACTTCTGTGTGCTTTTCTTACTCACAGGTGTGGGATTATTTCCAATCAACGTGTTCGCTATCGGTAAAGGCAAGTGCATGACGAACCTCACCTTCTTATATTCAGTGTGCTATTTGTTGAGCTTCCAGTGAGCTTGGTCCTTATTTGACGTTTGTTCGATTCAATATTCTTCTTTTAAACTCCACGGGTTCGCATATTGGTAAATTCCGAGCCAATACTGCGGCAGATTGGTAAATTCCGAGCCAATACTGCGGCAGGTCGGTAAATTCCGAGCCGACATGTTGGTAAATTCCAAGCCAACACTGCCTTCCCATGATGATTAATTCCCCGTCACATGTGCTAAAACCCACAGTGCAGTTTTCAGTAGGATTGTGTGATTCCGAGTGAAGTTCCAATGATGTTCATGGTCAAATGTCTTTATGGTTCCATATTGTACTTGCTGAGTATTTTTATACTCATTCTTGTGTTTCATTTGGTTTCAGGTAATAATAAGCGACATGTATGGGATATGGGCGTAGCACCTCTACATCTTTGAGCACATCACATAACTTCACAAAATGCTTAGTTGATCATCCTTGGTGTATTAGCTTCTTGCTCTGCATTGTTTAGCTGAGACATTTTATTTTATATCTCGAGACTTGATGAGATTTGGTGAACTGCGTGGATGTTTCTTCCCAGCTATAATATCACTAGTTCATCATTTTCGTTCCTGTTGCTTGTCCAAACAAAGGAAACTATGTCCGGTTTTCGAATACGTTCTATACTTTGTAGATCTAGTTGTAGTGCGGTAGCATCTCAGGTAGAATTTCTACCTGGGGTGTTATACCGACATCGATAGAGGGTCGACCAATGGAGTTGAAGGAGGAGATTGTGTGAGCTATCATGTTTACCATTCATGACATCATCATAATAATGAGAGATGGAAAGATACAAGATTGATCAAGTCATAGTGCGAAGAGTTGTTCAATGCTACCAAGTGGGATCATGCATGTGATCTCGTGGTATGTTAAGTAGTTGTCCATAAAGCTTTTGTGAACTAAGCGATGATATATGTGGGTGGTGGTCATAATTGTTGAGATTTGAAAGTTCTAGATGGTCATTTCGTTGAGATCATGTGCTCGAAGCATGCCATCCACTGGAGATAAAGGTCAAGTGAAGTCGGTCCGAGGAGAAGCTTTCCCATATTTGTTTCTCGGGGAGTAAGTTGGAAGTCTTCACCGAGCGAAGCGTGATCAAGAAAAGGCGGTTCACCTTGAGGAGGCTAAGATCGTCATCATGTAATTCAAGTGGATTGTGCGATGCAAAGGTATGACCTTGAACTATTTTCTATTTTACTGGTCCCATGATGTTTGTTGGGAAACCGGGTTATATAGGATAGACAACCGTGCTATCCAGAGGGCTCTCGAGTGAGTAGCTTGATCGTATTGTTCTAGAGAGTTCAAACCTTTGCATCCTTGGCATCATATTTATTGGTTCTTATTTTTGCTTTATCGTTGTGTAGCCTTGGTGCTTTTCTTGTTCATCATGACAAGCTCATGTCCTTCGAGAGCAAGATTTGCGTGCTTTCGTCTATTACGTTTTCAATGTTGAAGAAATGTACCGGTCCATGTTTGACAAAGGGTCCACACCTCTTCGTGTGTGGTATTTTCTCTATTTCTTCTTCTCAAGATTTTCACTTTCTGCTGGGTACTTATCGTAAATATCTTTCCAACAAAATTAGTTTCATCTCAATCGGCGTTTCTTTTCAAAAGTGATCAAAATTCTTTACGGGAGGTCATCTATGATGGTCTAGGTAGGAAAAAAATTCAATCAAGGCATAGAAAAGGTACTTATTGATGAGTTTATGTGAAATGTTGAGTTAAAATGGGTATTATAGGGTTTGGGAGTCCAGTATGTGTACGAACATATATATGGGTAACAAAATGGAGAAAACATTGAACAACAAGTTGTGTGCCTTGTCTACGGAGAAGAATGTTGTACAACCCCAACTTTAAAATGGTAGATATCAACGGGTTTGTGTAGAAAATGAGCACCAAAGTGTGTATTCTAAAGGTTCGGCACAAATTCTCTATGGCAGATCATATACGGGACTATTGTGACAAAAAATTGAGCACTAAAGTTGTGTAAAATTAGTAATAAAGGGTCTCGGTCCAATTACTCTCATGGAGGTCATATATTATGATGCTCTGGAGCGCCATATTGGCCCAAAGCTCGACCCGTGGGCCCCCTGTCGTCTACCCCTTTGACCGTCGTGGAAATTCATTATCACGTGTGAGTTTTCTACTTGTCTGCTGAGGGTAGCTCATAGGAATATGGAAAACAGAAATTGAGCCAACGGTCTCACAATCCCTCCAATTGCGTTGAAGTGGCAGTTTAGCTAGCCATATAAGTGTGTAATCTTCGTACATGGTAAGACATGTGTGTGAAGCTGGACACTTGGGAGCTTGCTAGTGTATACTTTCTTATTCGACCACACTTGACCGGCATGGATAGAGGGTCGACCAATTGAGTTGAAGGAGGAGATTGTGTGAGCTATCATGTTTACCATTCATGACATCATCAAAATAATGAGAGATGGAAAGATACAATATTGATCAAGTCATAGTGCGAAGAGTTGTTCAACGCTACCAAGTGGGATCATGCATGTGATCTCGTGGTATGTTAAGTAGTTGTCCATATAGCTTTTGTGAACTAATCGATGATATATGTGGGTGGTGGTCATAATTGTTGAGATTTGCAAGTTCTAGATGGTCATTTCGTTGAGATCATGTGCTCGAAGCATGCCATCCACTGGAGATAAAGGTCAAGTGAAGTCGGTCCGAGGAGAAGCTTTCCCATATTTGTTTCTTGGGGAGTAAGCTGGAAGTCTTCACCGAGCGAAGCGTGATCAAGAAAAGGCGGTTCACCTTGAGGAGGCTAAGATCGTCATCATGTAATTCTAGTGGATTGTGCGATGCAAAGGTATGACCTTGAACTGGTTTCTATTTTACCGGTCCCATGATGTTTGTTGGGAAACCGAGTTATATAGGATAGATAGCCGTGCTATCCTGTGACACCCCTCCCTGGCACATCTCGCCAGAGAGACGGTCATCCCGTGCGCCAGCCCAAGATATCTGGCCGCACGTCACGACAGTGCAACATAATGGAAATCATTACACAATCAGGCACAAGAAGTGCTACAAATGGTTTACAAGTGTAACATTCCAAGATTTTCAAAATTTTGAAAAATCAGAAAAATCAAAAACTTTTTGAAAACTATATGTATTTTGTTTTGAATTTAAAATCATGCATGCATTCATCATTTTCTTGCCTTGTTTGCATTGAAATTTCAAAAGTTGGAATTATATTTTCACTTTAAAATATATTTGATAAAATAATATGAATGGGCTTTATTATGCCCTGTATAATATTTTTGATTTCTATGGTTTTATTTGTTCTATTTTAAAATTTAGGTTTTGATTTATTTATAAAATAAGTTTAGAATAGCTAAGTTCCAAAAATTACATTTTTGGTATTTTATTTAATTTTAATAGGCCACAAAAGATTTTATTTAAAATCCTATTTTAAAATTGACTTAACTTGTCAGTTAAGCATTTTTGTAATATTTTATAATTTTGTATTTTGAAATGTTTGAAAAAGTGTGTTTGAATGTTTTAAATAACAGATCTTGATTTTACAGAAATTTAGAAACAAATTTGAGTTAAATTGAAGTTTTAAAACTAAAGTTATAAAAGTTTTCAGAAAACAGAAAAAGAAAGAGTTAAAAAAAACAATCGAACCAGCCAGGCCGGCCCAACAAGGGGGCAGCCGCCCTGTTATTTTTTTCCTTTCCTGTTCTATTTTCTTCTGCGCCGAAATTCTTGGCCCAACTAGTTCGATCGTCAGTTCAAAAACCAAAACAAAAAAAGCTCAGTCGTCGTCTTCAACGCGTTTAACGCTCCAAACGAAAACAGCTACGGCCGTTTCTTGTCAAATTGATTCCGGACGTTTTAGTGCACCAATTGAAGCGCCGTTTCCTCCTACTAAAAGCCCTCGAGCCCCTCTTTCATTCCCCCCAAAAATCCCTCTCCAAAAAGCCTCAAGTCTGCCAGATTGTCTCGCCGAAGTTCCGCAACGCCGCCGCCGTATTTCCACGATTCCGACGAGGTGAGAAGGCCCCCGAGCCTGAGACCCTGCAAATCCTCTTCCCCACGTCCTTTCGCACCTCCTCATGCCCTCCTTTGATTTTTGTTCGCAGCCAAACTTCGGATTCGAGGTCGACCAAATCTCGCCGGCGCGACGAGCTCTCCATCCGTGTCCTCGCGCCGTTCAAGGAAGCAAGCGGCGCCGCCGTAACCTCCATCGCCTCTGCCTCCTTGCGCCGCACGCCGCCGTCGCCTTCCCGAGCCCGCATAACCAACGGAGCACTGTCGACGTCGAATTTCGAGCCGGAGCACCGCTGGCCGCACCATTTCCAGCGAACGGAGCGCCGCCCGGTGAGCCCATCCTTCCCGGTCGTCCGATCTGTTGTGAACGCACGCGATTAGATCTAGGCTGAACCGTTTTGGACCAATCACAAGCCGCCACGCAACCGCCTCGTCAGCGCCCAGTCAGCAGCTCCGTCAGCATCCTCGTCAGCGCCAAGTCAAGCCCCATCAGCAGTCAACGCACGGTCAGCGCCCAGTCATCGTTTTCTTTTTAAAAATCGTTCTAACATTTCATAAAATTGTTAAAACTTGTAAATTACATATCTCTCAAACCGTATGTCCAAATTTAACAAACTTTATGTCTACGGATTCAGAAAATTGTGATCCGCTCAGATCTGCTAAAATATTTAACTTTTATCGAAACTAATTTTGGTGATTTCAAAACTCTAAGTTTGAGTATTTTTGACATAACTTTAGTTTAAAAATAGCTTTTTGAGTGAATCCAATTGCATTGGATTTGTCTAGTTGCCCTCTGTCCAGAGAGGCTTCTCTCATATTTTTGATAAGTATTTTGTTTAATAGTAGTTTCGAATTTATGTTTATTCCTTTTTTGGGATTTGTGTTGTTTAGTTGTTTAATAGAAAAATTGTTTTATTTGCATTTTGACTTCATGCATGATTTATTAATACTAGAAAAGTTAGTAATATAAATTCTTGTGTTTTAAATTGCATTTCATGCATACTTATTTTATTGTATTGTTATTTTGTTTGTATGTTTGATGTTGTATTTTATTTGGATTGTTGTATTGTTGTATGATATTGTTTAGATTAAACGGAGAGCTCCGAGTACGTTGAAAAGAGTTTGTGAGAAACGACAACTTTCGAAGGCAAGTGGCACATTCATAAATTTCCTAAGTATTTTGTATATGCATGAGTAGAGTATTTTTCTATAAGCATGTGTTGGATAGTATTGCTATGCAAAAACTGTTTAGAGTAGTACCTCTATACTAGTGGTCTAGAATCCTATTATAACTTAGTAGAAATATTGATATGCTATGCAAAAGATTGTTTTGAAAAAATCTAAATTCTACTAAGTAAAATGAAACACTTGGGTGGATTGGTTTTGATAAGAGGAGGTCGGAGTTGAGTGGCTACTCAGGGCCATTTCTATGGTTTTACCTGAGTATGTGCACTTGTGGATTGCTACCCAGGGACAAAGGGATTTTAAGTTACTCCAAGTGAAGATTGCTTCCAGTGCAGCCACTTGGTACTATGGCTCTGCCTTGACTAAGTAAGTTCTAGGAACCTGATTCCGGCAGTTCGCAGCGGATGAATTTCTTGTATGGGTCTGCCCAGAGGAACAGGGGACTGTTTCCCAAAAGTCTCATCTTAATCTTCTCCTTTTCCTTATCACTAATGGAGTGTAGAGGATAGTTTGGGCTGATTGAGTCAAGTGGTGAACGTGCACAACCTCTCGAGAGTGTCAAAATGTAGCGTACCTGCACTTAGAAAATGGCAAGTACCTGTGTCTAGTGCAAACCCCTGGATCGATTCATTTGCACACACAGTCTAAGATGAAATATCACAACATTGCATCAATTATTACATATGGATCCAGTACTTAGGAAAATATCCTTTACAAATTGCATAGCATGAAGCTAGCTTTGAAAGAGTAAAGCAGCAGAAATAATAATCTTCATGGAGTCCTCATCCTTTGCATGTGCCACAGGCGAAAACATGTTGGTTGTAGACTCGAAACCTTAACGAAACTCACTCATCGTCAGAACAATCTGCAACAAAATAAAATTTTGCAACAGAGTGGGTCAGATACCATTAAAAATGGATCTGGCAAGTGACACTATGTGGACACTTAATGGAATAACTCTAATAACCTATATGCATATTTGGCTGGTGGAGTTTCAAGGCTGTTTTGCAAAAACGCCAATTTTTCCCATCTTTTATAAAACATTTTCTTTTGTCAAAACAGGTATGGCATGAAAACCACCCTCTTGTCTACCTTTCAACCTCCAAAATTTTAATTTAAGAAATTGGAATGTCGGGAGCCTCCGTTGTCGACCTTGATCAGCTGCTCAAATTGTCCGTAACCGGGGACACGGCTAAGTACTTAGATTTACTCTCGAGAGGTTGTGCACTTTCACCACGAGACCCAAAAAACACAAACTATCCTCAAGCACTCAATTTGTGCTAAGGAAAAGGAGAGTGTTGAGACGAGACCTTTGGGAAACAGTCCCCTGTTCCTCTGGGCAGACCCATACAAACATTCATCCGCTGAGACCTGCCGGAATCAGGTTCCTATAACTTAGTCAAGGCAGAGCCATAATACCAAGTGGCTGCACTGGAAGCATCTTCACTTAGAGAAAACATTGGTCCCTTTATTCCTGGGTGGCAATCCACAAGTGAATAAACACTCAACTCTGACAGCCATGCAAGCCCAATTCCACCCAGGTGTTTAATTAACTTAGTAGAAATTAACTTTACAATAAAACACTTTTGCATAGCATCAATAATTCTACTAAGTTATCAATAGGATTCTAGACACAACTAGTGTAAGGGAGATAGTAGTTTTAGCATAGCAATACTATCCTACACATGCATATAAAGAAATACACTAAGTCATGCATAGAAAAATACTTAGGAAATTTATGGGGGTGTGCCACTTGCCTTGGCAAACAGAAGAACAGGTGTAGCAGTTGCAACCACCTTCGTCTCTCTTCGGAATTTCTAACAAATTAAACAAACCACAAATAAACATACAATCATAATGCATCACTTAGAAAAATATGATATGCATGAGATGCAGAATGATGCAAAGAAATATGATATGAAAGACATGCAAACAAAATAAGGAAGAGACATAAACTAACTTAATCCATTTGGCTAAGTCAAGGTCAAGGTTGAGTAAGAAATAAACTTGATAAAGCAACTTGAAAGGTTGTAAGGTTGGTTTAAGTCTTCACATGTTTGATCTTCAAAACATCTTCAACTCCTTTGTAGATTCATTGATCTTCAATTAGCACTCTAGGAACTTAGTCTTAAACACCAAGGACTTGGTCTATGTCCAAAGTGAGACAAAGACAGAAAGAAGAAGATAGTAGTTGGTCTTCCAGGAATCTTCTCCTTGCTTCCTTGATGTGATAACTTCATTGCAATTTGTAGACTTGATGGTTCTGAAGACTTGATGATGTTGGCAGAAGGTTGATCTTGAATATAACTTAGCCACCATGAGGTCTAGGAGAGGAAGAAAGAAAAGAGAGAAAGGGAAGGAAGACTTAGCAAATGTAGCTGGTTGGTCTTTATGAACTTCCTCTTAATTTCTTCTAAGTCCTTTCTTCTTGGAGATGCTTCTGGAGTCTGGTTTTCTTGCTAAGTCCTTCATTTTTCTTCTAGCTTCATGTTGAACTTCCAGAGGATGACAATTGCAATCTTCATTGGTCTTCATTGTTTCCACTAATTTCTAACTTAGTGGTTTTGACTAGGAGGGTTAAAACGAGCTAGCATGCATCCTCAAAATTTCTAAGGAGGAAGTCATGTAAGATGTACACAAATAATGCTAAGGACTTAACATGCATGCCATGCTTATGAAAAATGCTCTAAGGAATGCAAGCAAGTAATATGGTCCAATAATAACTAAGGACCAAGGGTAAAACAACAAGTCACAAATAAACTCTAAGAAAAAGTCAACAACATAAGAGATGCTAAATATTTCTAAGGAAAAGTGTTTGTCAAAATACTTGTCAAATATTTTCTAAGGAAGAAAATACTTTGTTTGGAGAGGAAAAATACTTCTAAGTACTTTAGCCAAGTAAAGTCTCCAAAATACTACTAAGTTATTTTATAACTCGAATATATGAATAAAATAATTTTTAATGCATTTTATTTATTAAAATAACACTTAAAAGCATTTAATCAATATTTACTCAAAAATCATTGAAAATAATTTTACAAAAATAATGGAGTATTCCTACGGGCAATACTTGCATACAATACTATAGCAAAAGAGTTTGCTCAAAAATCTATTTTTAAACTCAAATTATAGCCAAAATACTATTTAAACCACTTTTAAAAATTAACGAATTTAAATTCAACAAAACCTCAAAATAAACACACCAAAAGTTTCTACACATCATAAGCTTTCCAAAAATATATTTTTCATAAAATTTGGACAAACGAGTAAAAACTAATAATGAATCTAATTTGCAGGGACCTATCTGTGATACGCAGGGGCTAAATTGTAAAGAAACTGGAAGAATCTTCTGCGCTGGAGTCCTTAGCCACGTGTCAGCTCCTGATAGGTGCGCGTCCTCCAGGCGGGCGATGCGGCGCGGACGGACGGACGCGGACGCGGGTGGACGGATCTTCGCGGGCGGCATCGACGTGGCGGCTCATCATTCGCCGATACCCCTTCGCGGTCAGTGGTCTAATCTCAGCCTCCCGATCCCGATCCAACGGACGAAAAAGGTTTGACCTAGAACGAGCGGCGCTGTTCGCTAGAGTTCTGCAGGAAACCTAGCTCCTGCGGCGGCGCCATGGCCGGCGGCGAGCAACGCGTGCAAAGAGAGGGGTTTGGGAAGGGGTTCCGTTACCACTGGATGCGGGAAGTCGAGGCGAGCGTGATGGCGAGGTCGGGGGTCGCGGGCGGGCTCTGCTTCCCCTCTAGTGCTCGCTGGAGTAGAGGACGGCGGCAGCAACCTTCGGTCGAGGACGGGCGCGTCGATTTCGCTGCGAAATAAAATACCGCAAAATTTCAGAAGATGCGCCAAGAGGAGAGAGAGAGGATGGAGCAGAGAGGATGGCTCTGGGTCGACCACGTTCGCCGGAATTTGCAGAACACGGCGGCGGCAGTGGCGGCACGGCGGCGGTGATTGCGGGCAGCCTGGGGGCGGAGATGCTAGGGTTCGTGGGGCAAAACGCTGCGGCGGGCGTGGGGTTTATATGGGCAGGAGGCCCGGAAGAATCTCGCAACAAATCGGGCGGATTTCCGTTAGGATTTTGTTAGGGTTCGGGGAAGGAAACCGTGTTCATCACGGTGACGATGATGACGTCAGCAATGACGTTATAAAACCACTCCCTTTTCCTATAAAATTCATAGCTTTTGATTTATAAGTCCAAAAGAGCTCAAACCAATTTGTAAAATTTTGTAAAATCAAACTCTTTGTTTTGAAACTTTCAAAAGGCATTTCCCAACACATTTTGTCAACTAAATTTTTGAGAAGTGTTTAAATGAATTTTGGACATATTAGTGTCATTTAAAAACTATAGGGTTTTATAAATTCCTTTTGAAATTATATTTTAAACCAAAGCAAAATATGAGTAATAATATTACATATCACTCAAAGGATAATTTTCATAAAACTTATTTTGTTTAAAAAGGGTTTGATAATTCAAAATGAATTCAAAACTCATTTTAAAATCCAAATAAACATTTTCTTTTAAAAGCAAAACTATAAATTTGAAAATAGAGAATAGGTAAGTAATAGAATAATTCCCAATACATACAAACAAGTCACAACCAAACACACTTCTTAAAATAGAAAATCATTTTGATTTTCAAACTAGGTTTAATAAACAATATGACACTTGATGTCAAAAATAAAATAGGTTTAAAACAAATCAAATGTGGCTTGAATAAAACTTAAATACCACCAGATAAACATTTTACAAATATATATATTTCAACAAATACAATCAATTCACAAGCAAACATTAACGGAACAATAAGTTCAAAAGTCAAAAGAATTTGGAGCATAATTTGCTCTACTAATATATTTTCTTAAATATGTTTTCAAGTGGAAATTTATTTCCCACTTTTGAATAACCAAATGCAAACAATGCTATATGATGATGAATGCATGCATGATTTTTCTTTTCAAAGCAAAATACATAATAGTTTTCAAAAGTTTTAAATTTTTCTGATTTTCAACTTTTTGAAAAACTTGGGATGTTACATACTACCACCCTTAAAAGGAATCTCGTCCCGAGATTCGGGAAGGCTAGCAAAAGGTTGTGACTGGGATAACTCGGTGGCTACCACCCTTAAAAGAGATCTGTGTTGGTATTAAAATTCCAATGGCAATTATTACAACCTTATCACCATTACATTGACTCTGGTCCTACTTGGCAAAACTCCTCCTGAAGTTTCTCTGGGTGCTTCATTTCTGGTTTTACATTGATATCTGATCCGCCTTTTATCTGGTGTGGTGAGCGTGACCACTTTGTTTGCCTGATCAATCTGACCATCATATTTGGATATCCAGTCCTTGCCTATGATTATATCAAAGCCTTGCAGGTCCAGCACAAACAACTCACTTGGGAAGTTATGTGTCTCAATTCCCAAGGTCATGTTTTGGCATACAGTGTTTGCTGGCATTTTTCCTTCTGTAGAGCTTACCCGGATGGGTCTCCTAAGTCCTCGATTGGGGATCTTATTTTTACTCACAAAGTCCTTTGATATGAAGGAATGTGTTGCTTCAATATCAAAAAGTACTAAGGCAGGATAAGAGTTGATCATCAATCCTTCAATAACTGGGTCTGGTTTCTTGAGAACTCTCTCTATGTTTATCGAAAACACATGTCCCTTTCTGAACTGAATTGGCTTAGTCCCATTGCCAGTCTTCTTTTCTGGACAGCTTCGGGAGTAGTGTCCCATTTTCTTGCATTTGAAACACTCTACCTGACTGAGGTCCTTCTTATTGGGTTTTGGGTGGAGAATCTGACTACTGTTTTCTCCCATGAGGTGCTCATCGTCAAGGTCATAAACTTCTTCAGTATGAGCGGGGCTATGGTGACCATGGTTGAGGTGGTGGTCATCCTCTCCATGCAGTCGTGTTCATTAATATTACGACTGGTGGTTATGGTCTTCATGGTGGTTGGACTCAAAACACACATGTTCCTCATGTGAAGTGATCCATTCCTGCTCTGATGCTGAGTGATGGTTTTCCAATTCCTGCTTTCTCTTCTTGCTTGCATTTTGCTTCATTCTACTTTCCAGGACTATAGCTTTGTCAACCAGTGACTGGTAGTCAGGGGCATGGGCAATTGTTAAATAAATGGATAATTTGCCATCCAGACCATTTAGAAATCTCTTCCTCCTTTTTTCATCTGTATCAACCTCATCCGGTGCATAGCGCGCTAGATTGTTGAACTCATTCAGGTATTCATCTATAGTTCGGTCGCCTAGTCGAAGGTCGAGGAATTCCTCCCTCTTCAGTTTCATCAGTCCTGATGAAATATGTTCAGCACGAAATCCTTCTTGGAACAAATCCCATGTCATCTCTTCAATGGGGTTCGCGATCTGGTAGCTGTCCCACCAGTTTGCTGCAGGTCCTTCTAGTAGATGTGATGTGAATCTAACCTTCTCAGCATCTGTGCATCCAATTGTGACTAAATCTTTATTTACTGAGCGTAGCCAATCATCAGCCAAAATAGGTTCAGTAGTTCTTGAGAACTTCTCTGGTCGAAGCTTCAAGAATTTGATCAGCATATCCGCTTGAGATGGAGGTGGTGCTGGAATGTCCTTGGTGTCTCCTGGTTTTGGTTCATTAACAAGCTCAACTGATTCTGTGCTTCTAATAGTTGATTTGCAATTGTCTTCACATCAACGATGGGGCTTTGGTGAGGCATCTGTTTGGGTTTAGCAGAGATGAGTAAAAGATAGACAGCTCTAGGAGAATTTTTCTACCCATACAAGCAAATTTGACACAACCAATCACACATGATAAACATTCACAAATTTTTGAGAAAACCAACTAGTCGTTTTTGGATCGTAGTACACCTAGGATATGGGGAAACATATGATAGTACTGCCATACCACAAGTTTGATAGGTCAATACATCAACATGGTTTCTTTATTCTAAAACATAAGGGGTCTATTCTATCTTCTTCTTGAGTGCATCAAATTCCTCCTCTATTTCCTTGAGTTCATCGAGGTATTTCTGAGTGTTGTGGAGTCTAAATCGAAGTCTTCTTCCAAGGTTCTCGATGGCCTCCCATGCTGCACTTCTTGCTGATCAAAGAATGATGTTCGAATTATTGGGTTTGTGAACATGTAGCAACCTTTGGTCTTGTGGTCATCGTCTTTGTTCTTGAATATATGGAGTTGCACCCACCAGTACTCTTGACCTTCACCCATGAATGGAAAACCTTTGTAGACTGCTGCCCTTCAAGTCCCATGCTCAACATGAGGTCCTTCAAAGCCTTTGGAAACTCAGTCTCACATTCCAAGGTCATGGTCATTGTTGGACCCTTCTTGAGTGATTCCAGGAGGCGGGACATCTATAAATAAGAGAAGGCATTTAGAACGCGAATAGTTAAGAAGTTACAAGAATGATATCAAAAGTTTTTAGACAAAAAGCAAATAAAGTTTTGTCCTATGGGCTTTCTTATTTCTAACCAGACTTAGGGTTTCGAACCTACAGGCAACACAGTGCTCTGATACCATCTGTAGCGTACCTGCACTTAAAAATGGCAAGGTACCTGTGTATAGTGCAAACCCCTGGATCGATTCATTTGCACACACAGTCTAAGATGAAATATCACAACATTGCATCAATTATTACACGTGATCCAGTACTTAGGAAAATATCCTTTACAAATTGCATAGCATGAAGCTAGCTTTGAAAGAGTAAAGCAGCGGAAATAATAATCTTCATGGAGTCCTCATCCTTTGCATGTGCCACAGGCGAAAACATGTTGGTTGCAGACTCGAAACCTTAACGAAACTCACTCGTCGTCAGAACAATCTGCAACAAAATAAAATTTTGCAACAGAGTGGGTCAGATACCATTAAAAATGGATCTGGCAAGTGAACTATGTGGACACTTAATGGAATAACTCTAATAACCTATATGCATATTTGGCTGGTGGAGTTTCAAGGCTGTTTTGCATAAAGCCAATTTTTCCATCTTTTATAAAACATTTTCTTTTGTCAAAACAGGTATGGCATGAAAACCACCCTCTTGTCTACCTTTCAACCTCCAAAATTTTAATTTAAGAAATTGGAATGTCGGGAGCCTCCGTTGTCGTCCTTGATCAGCTGCTCAAATTGTCCGTAACCGGGGACACGGCTAAGTACTTAGATTTACTCTCGAGAGGTTGTGCGCTTTCACCACGAGACCCAACAAACCCAAACTATCCTCAAGCACTCAATTTGTGCTAAGGAAAAGGAGAGAGTTGAGACGAGACCTTTGGGAAACAGTCCCCTGTTCCTCTGGG
The DNA here is from genome assembly GCA_947311845.1 of Poa pratensis. Lineage (NCBI taxonomy): Eukaryota > Viridiplantae > Streptophyta > Magnoliopsida > Poales > Poaceae > Poa > Poa pratensis. Next base: position 12,441,521 of record CAMZMU010000063.1, read on the forward strand.
CAGACCCATACAAACATTCATCCGCTGAGACCTGCCGGAATCAGGTTCCTATAACTTAGTCAAGGCAGAGCCATAATACCAAGTGGCTGCACTGGAAGCATCTTCACTTAGAGAAAACATTGGTCCCTTTATTCCTGGGTGGCAATCCACAAGTGAATAAACAGTCAACTCTGATAGCCATGCAAGCCCAATTCCACCCAGGTGTTTAATTAACTTAGTAGAATTAACTTTACAATAAAACACTTTTGCATAGCATCAATAATTCTACTAAGTTATCAATAGGATTCTAGACACAACTAGTGTAAGGGAGATAGTAGTTTTAGCATAGCAATACTATCCTACACATGCATATAAAGAAATACACTAAGTCATGCATAGAAAAATACTTAGGAAATTTATGGGGGTGTGCCACTTGCCTTGGCAAACAGAAGAACAGGTGTAGCAGTTGCAACCACCTTCGTCTCTCTTCGGAATTTCTAACAAATTAAACAAACCACAAATAAACATACAATCATAATGCATCACTTAGAAAAATATGATATGCATGAGATGCAGAATGATGCGAAGAAATATGATATGAAAGACATGCAAACAAAATAAGGAAGAGACATAAACTAACTTAATCCATTTGGCTAAGTCAAGGTCAAGGTTGAGTAAGAAATAAACTTGATAAAGCAACATGAAAGGTTGTAAGGTTGGTTTAAGTCTTCACATGTTTGATCTTCAAAACATCTTCAACTCCTTTGTAGATTCATTGATCTTCAATTAGCACTCTAGGAACTTAGTCTTAAACACCAAGGACTGGTCTATGTCCAAAGTGAGACAAAGACAGAAAGAAGAAGATAGTAGTTGGTCTTCCAGGAATCTTCTCCTTGCATCCTTGATGTGATAACTTCATTGCAATTTGATGACTTGATGGTTCTGAAGACTTGATGATGTTGGCAGAAGGTTGATCTTGAATATAACTTAGCCACCATGAGGTCTAGGAGAGGAAGAAAGAAAAGAGAGAAAGGGAAGGAAGACTTAGCAAATGTAGCTGGTTGGTCTTTATGAACTTCCTCTTAATTTCTTCTAAGTCCTTTCTTCTTGGAGATGCATCTGGAGTCTGGTTTTCTTGCTAAGTCCTTCATTTTTCTTCTAGCTTCATGTTGAACTTCCAGAGGATGAGAATTGCAATCTTCATTGGTCTTCATTGTTTCCACTAATTTCTAACTTAGTGGTCTTGACTAGGAGGGTTAAAACGAGCTAACATGCATCCTCAAAATTTCTAAGGAGGAAGTCATGTAAGATGTACACAAATAATGCTAAGGACTTAACATGCATGCCATGCTTATGAAAAATGCTCTAAGGAATGCAAGCAAGTAATATGGTCCAATAATAACGAAGGACCAAGGGTAAAACAACAAGTCACAAATAAAATCTAAGAAAAAGTCAACAACATAAGAGATGCTAAATATTTCTAAGGAAAAGTGTTTGTCAAAATACTTGTCAAATATTTTCTAAGGAAGAAAATACTTTGTTTGGAGAGGAAAAATACTTCTAAGTACTTTAGCCAAGTAAAGTCTCCAAAATACTACTAAGTTATTTTATAACTCGAATATATGAATAAAATAATTTTTAATGCATTTTATTTATTAAAATAACACTTAAAAGCATTTAATCAATATTTAATCAAAAATCATTGAAAATAATTTTACAAAAATAATGGAGTATTCCTACGGCCAATACTTGCATACAATACTATAGCAAAAGAGTTTGCTCAAAAATCTATTTTTAAACTCAAATTATAGCCAAAATACTATTTAAACCACTTTTAAAAATTAACGAATTTAAATTCAACAAAACCTCAAAATAAACACACCAAAAGTTTCTACACATCATAAGCTTTCCAAAAATATATTTTTCATAAAATTTGGACAAACGAGTAAAAACTAATAATGAATCTAATTTGCAGGGACCTATCCGTGATACGCAGGGGCTAAATTGTAAAGAAAGTGGAAGAATCTTCTGCGCTGGAGTCCTTAGCCACGTGTCAGCTCCTGATAGGTGCGCGTCCTCCAGGCGGGCGATGCGGCGCGGACGGACGGACGCGGACGCGGGTGGACGGATCTTCGCGGGCGGCGTCGACGTGGCGGCTCCTCATTCTCCGATACCCCTTCGCGGTCAGTGGTCTAATCTCAGCTTCCCGATCCCGATCCAACGGACGAAAAAGGTTTGACCTAGAACGAGCGGCGCTGTTCACCGGAGTTCTGCTGGAAACCTAGCTCCAGCGGCGGCGCCATGGCCAGCGGCGAGCAACGCGTGCAAAGAGAGGGGTTTGGGAAGGGGTTCCGTTACCACTGGATGCGGGAAGTCGAGGCGAGCATGATGGCGAGGTCGGGGGTCGCGGGCGGGCTCTGCTTCCCCTCTAGTGCTCGCTGGAGTAGAGGACGGCGGCGGCAACCTTCGGTCGAGGACGGGCGCGTCGATTTCGCTGCGAAATAAAATACCGCAAAATTTCAGAAGATGCGCCAGGAGGAGAGAGAGAGAGGATGGAGCAGAGAGGATGGCTCTGGGTCGACCACGTTCGCCGGAATTTGCAGAACATGGCGGCGGCAGTGGCGGCACGGCGGCGGTGATTGCGGGCAGCCTGGGGGCGGAGATGCTAGGGTTCGTGGGGCAAAACGCTGCGGCGGGCGTGGGGTTTATATGGGCAGGAGGCCCGGAAGAATCTCGCAACAAATCGGGCGGATTTCCGTTAGGATTTTGTTAGGGTTCGCGGAAGGAAACCACTCCCTTTTCTTATAAAATTCATAGCTTTTGATTTATAAGTCCAAAAGAGCTCAAACCAATTTGTAAAATTTTGTAAAATCAAACTCTTTGTTTTGAAACTTTCAAAAGGCATTTCCCAACACATTTTGTCAACTAAATTTTTGAGAAGTGTTTAAATGAATTTTGGACATATTAGTGTCATTTAAAAACTATAGGGTTTTATAAATTCCTTTTGAAATTATATTTTAAACCAAAGCAAAATATGAGTAATAATATTACATATCACTCAAAGGATAATTTGCATAAAACTTATTTTGTTTAAAAAGGGTTTGATAATTCAAAATGAATTCAAAACTCATTTTAAAATCCAAATAAACATTTTCTTTTAAAAGCAAAACTATAAATTTGAAAATAGAGAATAGGTAAGTAATAGAATAATTCCCAATACATACAAACAAGTCACAACCAAACACACTTCTTAAAATAGAAAATCAGTTTGATTTTCAAACTAGGTTTAATAAACAATATGACACTTGATGTCAAAAAATAAAATAGGTTTAAAACAAATCAAATGTGGCTTGAATAAAACTTAAATAACACCAGATAAACATTTTACAAATATATATATTTCAACAAATACAATCAATTCACAAGCAAACATTAACGGAACAATAAGTTCAAAAGTCAAAAGAATTTGGAGCATAATTTGCTCTACTAATATATTTTCTTAAATATGTTTTCAAGTGGAAATTTATTTCCCACTTTTGAAGTAACCAAATGCAAACAAAGCTATATGATGATGAATGCATGCATGATTTTTCTTTTCAAAGCAAAAACATAATAGTTTTCAAAAGTTTTAAATTTTTCTGATTTTCAACTTTTTGAAAAACTTGGGATGTTACACAAAACTAAGTACTTAGCCATGTCCCCGGTTACGGACAATTCTGAGCAGCTGATCAAGGACGTCAACGGAGGATCCCAACATTTCAACTTCTCAAGTAAAATTTTGATGGGTGAACAAGGGTAGATGAGACTATGGTTTTCATGCCATACTTGTCTCGACTAGAAGAAAAAGTTTTCCAAAGAGTTAGGAAAAATTGGCTTTCCGCAAAATAGCCTTTGAACTCCACCAGCCAAATATGCATATAGGTTATTAGAGTTTTTCCACTAAGTGTCCACAAAGTGTCACTTGCCAGATCCATTTTATATGGTTCTGACCCACCTTGTTGCAACATTTTTCCTGTTGCAGGATGTTCAGACGATGAGTGAGGTTTCGTATAAGGTTTCGAGTCTACAACCAACATGTTTTCGCCTGTGGCACATGAAGGTGATGGAGACTCACTGCCACTTTTTATTCCGCTGTGCTGAACTTTGTAAAATGCTAGCCTTGAGCTATGCAATTTGTAATGAAAATTGTAAGTCTGGATCATGCGATGTAATAAAATTTGACGCATTTGCATGATATTCATCTTAGACTGTGTGTGCAAATGAATCGATCCAGGGGTTTGCACTATACACAGGGATCTTGCCAATTTTTAAGTGCAGGTCCGCTACAACAAGGCCATCGAGGCATGAGCAAATATCAAGCCAAACCTGGTTCTGGACAGAGTTTAATTGGCAGCGGAAGACGACTAAGGCAACGGCTTGGAGTGGCTCCACTCCACAGGTATCTGGCTGGGCTACTGATCCTAGCACGCTCCTGCTCCATCTCCTCGCTAAGGTGGAAGATGAATCCTCGCCAATATCTGGCCACAAACACAAGACCCGTGAGTACATTTGTATGCACTCAGCAAGAATCGCCACTCACTACAAATAATCCAACAATCATGCAGCAAGATATACATTGGAAATAAAATACTACACATGGCAAGGTGTAATCTAGATACATGATATAAAAGTAGCATGTCATTGACAACCAAACATGTCATAAGCAAGCAACGGGGTATCACCAGTACATAGTCCAAGCCAGGTGGGGTTGGATCGTGCACCGGCAATCATACAAAGAGATTACCTGTGACGAGTAAACGAGTGTACCAGTTGGTACCAAATAATACACAACATCACCTGTGATCACTGCTAGGCCCACTGGCCTCATCTTTCCACTCTAGGCATGCACGGTTGATGTTGGCTCATGCCTAACTCTACGCTCCCAACGATCACACCGCCATCCTATATCATGGGTAACCATCAACATCTCAAGGTAACATTCCCTGCATCATCTTATTTGTTCATTTAGTGAGATCAGGTCGTTCAATAATTCTATCAAACAGATCTTAAGTTTAACCTCCTAACACGACAAAGACACACAGTGTGACCGACACTGAACTGTTGTTCCATATCCCAGGAACGGGGCTAGCTTGCTAGGTTGAGTCTCTCGGGAGTTTGCTTTACTACCTATCAGAATGCACCCTACTCGGCCGACGCTCCAGGTTTCTCACGCCCAAAGTCGTAGTAAGCAAAATACACTCTCCTGCACCACACTATGCGCGTGGCACAACGGGCAAGTAAATCCGGCACATCCCCCGGCGCTACCGGGTATGCTTAGCTCCGGACTCCCTATCACAGTCGAACCCGTGCCTGTCGACCTCTACCCTCGGACAGCACAACCGAACGACTGCGCCCAATGGATGGCACAAAAGGGGCTCAACAACCTACTAGGTCACGGTCCTCCATAAGACGACGATGGTTTTGCTTTCAAAGTTCAGATTAGTGGCACAATGGACTGACCCTATCGACGTTTGTAGGGGAGTTTAATTTAATCAAGTTTCATCATAACAAGTCCAAACAAACGAGAATTAGTCCAACACAACAATCACAATATAATAATATATCATCAAACAACAAGTCATGAGCAACATAATAATTCAAGCAATAGTTTGTTTGTATTGACCGGGTGACTATGGCGGAGATACCTCTGACCAGCGCCATAGCAGATCAATACAAAAGGTAGCACAAGTGGTTTGCGTCGATCGGGTGACTGTGGCGGAGCTACCTCCGACCAGCGCCATCACAGATCAACTACAAAAGATAGCACAGTTGGTTTGCGTCGATCGGGTGACTGTGGCGGAGCTACCTCCGACCAGCGCCATCACAGATCAACTAGTTGGTTAGCGTCGACCGGGTGACTGTGACAGAGATACCTCCGACCAGCACCATCACAGATCGACGTTAATATTTTAGTGAGCCGGCGGCGGTTCCCCCAGTCCATTGTCTCAAGAATGGTGTGTGTTTGATAAATATTAACAATACATAATATAACCAAGCAAGTACAATAAATAAATATGCAACATAATATGCAACATGGCAGGAGCAATATTACAAGTTTCATACTAAACAAGAACAACAAACAGACATGCATAAATATAACAGTAGACAGACAAAAACATAAACACCCGGCCTGGTAATAAGCAAATAAACAAACAAACACTGCTGGGCTGCTCATAGCAAGGGTTAGCTTGCCTTCTAAGTCGGGGATCCACTGGGTTTGGAAAGGTCGGGGCGATTCCGCGGCGTAGGGCAGCGATAGCCCCGTTCCACAGACTCCGGAATGCACGTATAAAGGGCACCCCATAGAACTATTTTGGAACGAGATGAAATCAGTACCACCGGAAAGATCTCGTCGAGATGAAGATTTAGAAATTTGAATCACTCCAATCGGAGCTACGGTTTAAAAGTTTTGGACGTTTGAAAACTGTCCAGCAGGAAAAAGGAAAAACTGCCCGCGGGGAAAAAAACGCACAGGCTGCTCGGCCACACGACATGGGCCGTCGCTGGGCCGAGGCCGCTGCGCGCCGCGCGCTGGCCGCCTACTTGCGGACGGGCCGCTGGCAGGCCAAGGCTGGCCGCGAGCCGCGGCAGTCAGCTGGGCTGGCCCAAAACTGGGTCGTTGGACCGAACCAGAGGGGGAAAAAAGATCGGTCTCTCCTTCCTCGCGTGGGGAGACCAGCTCGGGCGGGCGCGGCTCCAGCGCCAGCCGCTGGGCTAGCCGGCCGGCTGGCCGACGGAGGGGACGGAGCGGCGACAGGGGCCGCAGCTGGGGATGGGGCCCAGGCGGCAGCGGGGACGGGGACGCGTTGCTGCGTCGCCCACGCCTTTTGCCCGCACGGCCATGGCGGGAGTCGAGCACGGGCGGCTCCTCCGCCGTGCTGCTCCGCCCGCTTGAGGACGGCAGGGTGCGGTCGCGGGGAGGAATGGCTCGGGGATGGCCCCGGCCTGGAGGGAGGCTGGACTAGCTCGAGTTCATCCTCGGCATGGTCACGGCCACGGCCGAAGCTCGAGTTCGGCTCGGCTCTTTGCGCTGAAAAAAATTAGGGGAAGGCAGTGGGGTGTCTGGTTTGGTGCCTGGGTTGCTTTCAGAGGCTAGCAAGAGCGAAGAGGGGCTGAACGAGGTGCAGCGAAGGGAGGAGCTTGGGCTGTACTTTTACAGCCGGGGCGAGGACGTCGGACAACGGACTTCGCGGCGCTTCAATGCGCTCCGGTGCACCTAGCCATGGACAAGAATTTATGGGGGAATAAGAACGAGCGCGAGCTGATCTCCGGGAGCAGAAATGGGCTTGGTAATCTGCACGTTGTGCTCGAGCTGGAGTGAGCAGCGGGGAGGAAGCGGACAAGCGTCGTCGGTGCCTAACTTCTACCGGTTTCCCTCCAAGGAATAAAGGGGAGAGGATAGAATCGACTCCGGTCTGATCCAGGGGAGCAGGGATGAGCTCAGTCTCCACTAGGTTGGGCTGGGACAGGGGAACACGAGAGGGACCGGAGGAACAGGAACGCGCAGGATGCCGACATGCGTGCTCCGGTGTTCGGAGTGCGCCACGAGTGGCATCGCCGCGTTCCCGGTGACTCGGAGCACAAAACGGACAACAGTTTCCACCACTGGGTCCGTAACGACGAGAGCAACCCAACAAAACAAGAATCACTCAAGGATTTCAAACTTTGTAAAATAAGATTTTTAGAAAACCAAAAGCACCGAAGGTGCTCGATGAAAAGACAGGGTCTTGCCCTTCTCAGAAAAATCCCAAACAATTACCACTGGGTATGTTGGGTATCAGGAGGGTGTCTAAGGAGTTTGAGCTCAATTGGACATTGGTAGATTTGGTTTTGGTAATGTGTCCAAAAATTGGCATATCGGCATAGTCATGGCAAAGTGATTTTTCACACTTCACCTTGGGGTGATCTTCTGGATTTGGGTGTCTATGGACCATGTGGTCAAGGTGACCAAGTCCCATGGTCATAGGATTTGTCTAGGTATAGGTTTGCTTGAAGATTTCAAAAAGGCATGAAAAGGGCCTTATTAAGGAAGTGGGTCAAAAGTTGCTCAAATGGGTTTGGCTCCAAAAGATGAAGGGTAGGGAATGTAAAAATATTCATCCCCTGAATTTATCAGAATTTATGGAGATGCATAGCTTGACTCAAACATTTCTGGATCAGAAATGGCATTTTGGAAAATAGTGCCCAACATGGAAATATTGCATTGAAGCATGCAATATTTTTGCATGGATTGTCTTATATGGATAGGGGAATCCTCTGGTATTTTTAGTGGAATTTTTCGGGCTATGGAAATAGGCTTTCCTTTGGTAGGAGGAGAAAAGGGTTTAAAAGTTCGATAATTAGGGCTAGGGTTTTCGAGGGAAAACCTAAGCATCAAAATTGTCACGGGTTATAGGGTTTGGGAGTCCAGTATGTGTACGAACATATATATGGGTAACAAAATGGAGAAAACATTGAACAACAAGTTGTGTGCACTTGTCTACGGAGAAGAAAGCTGTACAACCCCAACTTTAAAATGGTAGATATCAACGAGTTTGTGTAGAAAATGAGCACCAAAGTGTGTATTCTAAAGGTCGGCACAAATTCTCTATGGCAGATCATATACGGGACTATTTTGACAAAAATTCGAGCACTAAAGTTGTGTAAAATTAGTAATAAAGGGTCTCGGTCCAATTACTCTCACAGAGGTCATATATTACGATGCTCTGGAGCGTCATATTGGCCCAAACCTCGACCCGTGGGCCCCCTGTCGTCTACCCCTTTGACCGTCATGGAAATTCATTATCACGTGTGAGTTTTCTACATGTCTGCTGAGGGTAGCTAATAGAAATATGAAAACAGAAATTGAGCCCACGGTCTCACAATCCCTCCAGTTGCGTTGAAGTGGCAGTTTAGCTAGCAATATAAGTGTGTAATCTTCGTACATGGTAAGACATGTGTGTGAAGCTGGACACTTGGGAGCTTGCTATTGTATACTTTCTTATTCGACCACACTTGACCGACGTCGACAGAGGGTCGACCAATGGAGTTGAAATTGGAGATTGTGTGAGCTATCATGTTTACCATTCATGACATCATCATAATAAGGAGAGATGGAAAGATACAAGATTGATCAAGTCATAGTGCGATGAATTGTTCAACGCTACCAAGTGGGATCATGCATGTGACTCGTGTTATGTTAGGTTTGTCCATATAGCTTTGTGAACTAACCGATGATATACGTGGGTAGTGGTCATAATTGTTGAGATTTGCAAGTTCTAGATGGTCATTTCGTTGAGATCATGTGCTCGAAGCATGCCATCCCCTGGAGATAAAGGTCAAGTGAAGTCAGTCCTAGGAGAAGCTCTCCCATAATTGTTTCTTGGGGAGTAAGTTGGAAGTCTTCACCGAGCGAAGCGTGATCAAGAAAAGGCGGTTCACCTTGAGGAGGCTAAGATCGTCATCATGTAATTCAAGTGGATTGTGCGATGCAAAGGTATGACCTTGAACTGGTTTCTATTTTACCGGTCCCATGATGTTTGTTGGGAAACCGGGTTATATAGGATAGACAACCATGCTATCCAGAGGGCTCTCGAGTGAGTAGCTTGATCGTATTGTTCTAGAGAGTTCAAACCTTTGCATCTTTGGCATCATATTTATTGGTTCTTATTTTTGCTTTATCGTTGTGTAGCCTTGGTGCTTTTCTTATTCATCATGACAAGCTCATATCCTTCGAGAACGAGATTTGCCTGCTTTCGTCTATTGCGTTTTCGATGTTGAAGAAATGTACCGGTCCATGTTTGACAAAGGGTCCACACCTCTTCGTGTGTGGTATTTTCTCTATTTCTTCTTCTCAAGATTTTCACTTTCTGCTGGGTACTTATCGCAATTATCTTTCCAACAAAATTAGTTTCATCTCAATCGGCGTTTCTTTTCAAAAGTCATCAAAATTCTTTACGGGAGGTCATCTATGATGGTCTAGGTAGGAAAAACAATTCAATCAAGGCATAGAAAAGGTACTTATTGATGAGTTTATGTGAAATGTTGAGTTAAAATGGGTATTATAGGGTTTGGGAGTTCAGTATGTGTACGAACATATATATGGGTAACAAAATGGAGAAAACATTGAACAACAAGTTGTGTGCCCTTGTCTACGGAGAAGAAAGCTGCACAACCCCAACTTTAAAAATGGTAGATATCAACGAGTTTGTGTAGAAAATGAGCACCAAAGTGTGTATTCTAAAGGTTCGGCACAAATTCTCTATGGCAGATCATATACGGGACTATTTTGACAAAAATTCGAGCACTAAAGTTGTGTAAAATTAGTAATAAAGGGTCTCGGTCCAATTACTCTCACGGAGGTCATATGCTCTGGAGCGCCATATTGGCCCAAAGCTCGACCCGTGGGCCCCCTGTCGTCTACCCCTTTGACCGTCGTGGAAATTCATTATCACGTGTGAGTTTTCTACTTGTCTGCTGAGGGTAGCTCATAGGAATATGGAAAACAGAAATTGAGCCCACGGTCTCACAATCCCTCGAGTTGCGTTGAAGTGGCAGTTTAGCTAGCCATATAAGTGTGTAATCTTCGAACATGGTAAGACCTGTGTGTGAAGCTGGACACTTGGGAGCTTGCTAGTGTATACTTTCTTATTCGACCACACTTGACCGGCATTGATAGAGGGTCGACCAATGGAGCTGAAGGAGGAGATTGTGTGAGCTATTGTGTTTATCATTCATGACATCATCATAATAATGAGAGATGGAAAGATACAAGATTGATCAAGTCATAGTGCGAAGAGTTGTTCAACGCTAATAAGTGGGATCATGCATGTGATCCCGTGGTATGTTAAGTAGTTGTCCATATAGCTTTTGTGAACTAACCGATGATATATGTGGGTGGTGGTCATAATTGTTGAGATTTGCAAGTTCTAGATGGTCATTTCGTTGAGATCATGTGCTCGAAGCATGCTATCCACTGGAGATAAAGGTCAAGTGAAGTCGGTCCGAGGAGAAGCTTTCCCATATTTGTTTCTCGGGGAGTAAGTTGGAAGTCTTCACCGAGCGAAGCGTGATCAAGAAAAGGCGGTTCACCTTAAGGAGGCTAAGATCGTCATCATGTAATTCAAGTGGATTGTGCGATGCATAAGTATGACCTTGAACTGGTTTCTATTTTACCGGTCCCATGATGTTTGTTGGGGTCCCATCATGTAATTCAAGTGGATGGCATCCTTCGAGCACATGATCTCAACGAAATGACCATCTTGAACTTGCAAATCTCAACAATTATGACCACCACCCACATATATCATCGGTTAGTTCACAAAAGCTATATGGACAACTACTTAACATACCACGAGATCACATGCATGATCCCACTTGGTAGCGTTGAACAACTCTTCGCACTATGACTTGATCAATCTTGTATCTTTCCATCTCTCATTATTATGATGATGTCATGAATGGTAAACATGATAGCTCACACAATCTCCTCCTTCAGCTCCACTGGTCGACCCTCTATCGATGCCGGTCAAGTGTGGTTGAATAAGAAAGTATACACTAGCAAGCTCCCAAGTGTCCAGCTTCACACACATGTCTTACCATGTACGAAGATTACACACTTATATGGCTAGCTAAACTGCCACTTCAACGTAACTAGAGGGATTGTGAGACCGTGGGCTCAATTTCTGTTTTCCATATTCCTATGAGCTACCCTCAGCAGACAAGTAGAAAACTCACACGTGATAATGATTTTCCACGATGATCAAAGGGGTAGACGACAGGGGGGCCCACGGGTCGAGCTTTCGGCCTATATGGCGCTCCAGAGCATCATAATATATGACCTCCGTGAGAGTAATTGGACCGAGATCCTTTATTACTAATTTTACACAACTTTAGTGCTCGAATTTTGTCAAAATAGTCCCGTATATGATCTGCCGAACCTTTAGAATACACACTTTGGTGCTCATTTTCTACACAAACTAGTTGATATCTACCATTTTAAAGTTGGGGTTGTACATCTTTCTTCTCCGTAGACAAGGGCACACAACTTGTTGTTCAATGTTTTCTCCATTTTGTTACCCATATATATGTTCGTACACATACTGGACTCCCAAACCCTATAATACCCATTTTAACTCAACATTTCACATAAACTCTTCAATAAGTACCTTTTCTATGCCTTGATTGAATTGTTTTTCCTACCTAGACCATCCTAGATGACCTCCCGTAAAGAATTTTGATGACTTTTGAAAAGAAACGCCGATTGAGATGAAACTAATTTTGTTGGAAAGATATTTGCGATAAGTACCCAGCAGAAAGTGAAAATATTGAGAAGAAGAAATAGAGAAAATACCACACACGAAGAGGTGTGGACCCTTTGTCAAACATGGACCGGTACATTTCTTCAACATCGAAAACGTAACAGACGAAAGCAGGCAAATCTCGTTCTCGAAGGACATGAGCTTGTCATGATGAACAAGAAAAGCACCAAGGCTACACAACGATAAAGCAAAAATAAGAACCAATAAATATGATGCCAAGGATGCAAAGGTTTGAACTCTCTAGAACAATACGATCAAGCTACTCACTCGAGAGCCCTCTGGATAGCACGGTTGTCTATCCTATATAACCCGGTTTCCCAACAAACATCATGGGACCGGTAAAATAGAAACCAGTTCAAGGTCATACCTTTGCATCGCACAATCCACTTGAATTACAGGATGATGATCTTAGCCTCCTCAAGGTGAACCACCTTTTCTTGATCACGCTTCGCTCGGTGAAGACTTCCAACTTACTCCCCGAGAAACAAATATGGGAAAGCTTCTCCTCGGACCGACTTCACTTGACCTTTATCTCCAGTGGATGGCATGCTTCGAGCACATGATCTCAACGAAATGACCATCTAGAACATGCAAATCTCAACAATTATGACCACCACCCACATATATCATCGGTTAGTTCACAAAAGCTATATGGACAACTACTTAACATACCACGAGATCACATGCATGATCCCACTTGGTAGCGTTGAACAACTCTTCGCACTATGACTTGATCAATCTTGTATCTTTCCATCTCTCATTGTTATGATGATGTCATGAATGGTAAACATGATAGCTCACACAATCTCCTCCTTCAGCTCCATTGGTCGACCCTCTATCGATGCCGGTCAAGTGTGGTCGAATAAGAAAGTATACACTAGCAAGCTCCCAAGTGTCCAGCTTCACACACATCTCTTACCATGTACGAAGATTACACACTTATATGGCTAGCTAAACTGCCACTTCAACGCAACTGGAGGGATTGTGAGACCGTGGGCTCAATTTCTGTTTTCCATATTCCAATGAGCTACCCTCAGCAGACAAGTAGAAAACTCACACGTGATAATGAATTTCCATGACGGTCAAAGGGGTAGACGACAGGGGGCCCACGGGTCGAGCTTTGGGCCAATATGGCGCTCCAGAGCATCATAATATGTGACCTCTGTGAGAGTAATGGGACCGAGACCCTTTATTACTAATTTTACACAACTTTAGTGCTCGAATTTTTGTCAAAATAGTCCCGTATCTGATCTGCCATAGAGAATTTGTGCCGAACCTTTAGAATACACACTTTGGTGCTCATTTTCTACACAAACTCGTTGATATCTACCATTTTAAAGTTGGGGTTGTACAGCTTTCTTCTCCGTAGACAAGGGCACACAACTTTTGTTCAATGTTTTCTCGATTTTGTTACCCATATATATGTTCGTACACATACTGGACTCCCAAACCCTATAATACCCATTTTAACTCAACATTTCACATAAACTCATCAATAAGTACCTTTTCTATGCCTTGATTGAATTGTTTTTCCTACCTTGACCATCATAGATGACTTCCCGTAAAGAATTTTGATGACTTTTGAAAAGAAACGCCGATTGAGATGAAACTAATTTTGTTGGAAAGATATTTGTGATAAGTACCCAGCAGAAAGTGAAAATCTTGAGAAGAAGAAATAGAGAAAATACCACACACGAAGAGGTGTGGACCCTTTGTCAAACATGGACCGGTACATTTCTTCAACATCGAAAACGTAATAGACGAAAGAAGGCAAATCTCGTTCTCGAAGGACATGAGCTTGTCATGATGAACAAGAAAAGCACCAAGGCTACACAACGATAAAGCAAAAATAAGAACCAATAAATATGATGCCAAGGATGCAAAGGTTTGAACTCTCTAGAACAATACGATCAAGCTACTCACTCGAGAGCCTTCTGGATAGCATGGTTGGCTGTCCTATATAACCCGGTTTCCCAACAAACATCATGGGACCGGTAAAATAGAAACTAGTTCAAGGTCATACCTTTGCATCGCACAATCCACTTGAATTACATGATGACGATCTTAGGCTCCTCAAGGTCAACCGCCTTTTCTTGATCACGCTTCGCTCGGTGAAGACTTCCAACTTACTCCCCGAGAAACAAATATGGGAAAGCTTCTCCTCGGACCGACTTCACTTGACCTTTATCTCCAGTGGATAGCATGCTTCGAGCACATGATCTCAACGAAATGACTATCTAAAACTTGCAAGTCTCAACAATTATGACCACCACCCACATATATCATCGGTTACAAAAGCTATATGGACAACTACTTAACATACCACGAGATCACATCCATGATCCCACTTGGTAGCGTTGAAGAACTCTTCGCACTATGACTTGATCAATCTTGTATCTTTCCATCTCTCATTATTATGATGATGTCATGAATGGTAAACATGATAGCTCACACAATCTCCTCCTTCAACTCCATTGGTCGACCCTCTATCGATGCCGGTCAAGTGTGGTCGAATAAGAAAGTATACACTAGCAAGCTCCCAAGTGTCCAGCTTCACACACATGTCTTACCATGTACGAAGATTACACACTTATATGGCTAGCTAAACTGCCACTTCAACGCAACTGGAGGGATTGTGAGACCGTGGGCTCAATTTCTGTTTTCCATATTCCTATGAGCTACCCTCAGCAGACAAGTAGAAAACTCACACGTGATAATGAATTTCCACGACGGTCAAAGGGGTAGACGACCGGGGGCCCGCGGGTCGAGCTTTGGGCCAATATGGCGCTCCAGAGCATCATAATATATGACCTCCGTGAGGGTAATTGGACCGAGACCATTTATTACTAATTTTCGCAACTTTAGTGCTCGAATTTTTGTCAAAATAGTCCCGTATATGATCTGCCGTAGAGAATTTGTGCCGAACCTTTAGAATACACACTTTGGTGCTCATTTTCTACACAAACTCGTTGATATCTACCATTTTAAAGTTGGGGTTGTACAGCTTTCTTCTTCGTAGACAAGGGCACACAACTTGTTGTTCAATGTTTTCTCCATTTTGTTACCCATATATATGTTCGTACACATACTGGACTCCCAAACCCTATAATACCCATTTTAACTCAACATTTCACATAAACTCATCAATAAGTACATTTTCTATGCCTTGATTGAATTGTTTTTCCTACCTAGACCATCATAGATGACCTCCCGTAAAGAATTTTGATGACTTTCGAAAAGAACCGCCGATTGAAATGAAACTAATTTTGTTGGAAAGATAATTGCGATAAGTACCCAGCAGAAAGTGGAAATCGTGAGAAGAAGAAATAGAGAAAATACCACACACGTAGAGGTGTGGACCCTTTGTCAAACATGGACAGGTACATTTCTTCAACATCGAAAACGTAATAGACGAAAGCAGGCAAATCTCGTTCTCGAAGGACATGAGCTTGTCATGATGAACAAGAAAAGCACCAAGGCTACACAACGATAAAGCAAAAATAAGAACCAATAAATATGATGCCAAGGATGCAAAGATTTGAACTCTCTAGAAAAATACGATCAAGGTACTCACTCGAGAGCCCTCTGGATAGCACGGTTGTCTATCCTATATAACCCGGTTTCCCAACAAACATCATGGGACCGGTAAAATAGAAACCAGTTCAAGGTCATACCTTTGCATCGCACAATCCACTTGAATTACATGATGACGATCTTAGCCTCCTCAAGGTGAACCGCCTTTTCTTGATCACGCTTCGTTCGGTGAAGACTTCCAACTTACTCCCCGAGAAACAAATATGGGAAAGCTTCTCCTCGGACCGACTTCACTTGACCTTTATCTCCAGTGGATGGCATGCTTCGAGCACATGATCTCAACGAAATGACCATCTAGAACTTGCAAATCTCAACAATTATGACCACCACCCACATATATCATCGGTTACAAAAGCTATATGGACAACTACTTAACATACCACGAGATCACATGCATGATCCCACTTGGTAGCGTTGAAGAACTCTTCGCACTATGACTTGATCAATCTTGTATCTTTCCATCTCTCATTATTATGATGATGTCATGAATGGTAAACATGATAGCTCACACAATCTCCTCCTTCAGCTCCATTGGTCGACCCTCTATCGATGCCGGTCAAGTGTGGTCGAATAAGAAAGTATACACTAGCAAGCTCCCAAGTGTCCAGCTTCACACACATATCTTACCATGTACGAAGATTACACACTTATATGGCTAGCTAAACTGCCACTTCAACGCAACTGGAGGGATTGTGAGACCGTGGGCTCAATTTCTGATTTCCATATTCCTATGAGCTACCCTCAGCAGACAAGTAGAAAACTCACTCGTGATAATGAATTTCCACGACGGTCAAAGGGGTAGATGACAGGGGGCCCACGGGTCGAGCTTTGGGCCAATATGGTGCTCCAGAGCATCATCATATATGACCTTCGTGAGAGTAATTGGACCGAGACCCTTTATTACTAATTTTACACAATTTTAGTGCTCGAATTTTTGTCAAAATAGTCCCGTATATGATCTGCCATAGAGAATTTGTGCCGAACCTTTAGAATACACACTTTGGTGCTCATTTTCTACTCAAACTCATTGATATCTACCATTTTAAAGTTGGGGTTGTACATCTTTCTTCTCCGTAGACAAGGGCACACAACTTGTTGTTCAATGTTTTCTCCATTTTGTTACCCATATATATGTTCGTACACATACTGGACTCCCAAACCCTATAATACCCATTTTAACTCAACATTTCACATAAACTCATCAATAAGTACCTTTTCTATGCCATGATTGAATTGTTTTTCCTACCTAAACCATCATAGATGACCTCCCGTAAAGAATTTTGATGACTTTTGAAAAGAAACGCCGATTGAGATGAAACTAATTTTGTTGGAAAGATATTTGCGATAAGTACCCAGCAGAAAGTGAAAATATTGAGAAGAAGAAATAGAGAAAATACCACACACGAAGAGGTGTGGACCCTTTGTCAAACATGGACCGGTACATTTCTTCAACATCGAAAACGTAACAGACGAAAGCAGGCAAATCTCGTTCTCGAAGGACATGAGCTTGTCATGATGAACAAGAAAAGCACCAAGGCTACACAACGATAAAGCAAAAATAAGAACCAATAAATATGATGCCAAGGATGCAAAGGTTTGAACTCCCTAGAACAATACGATCAAGCCACTCACTCGAGAGCCCTCTGGATAGCACAGTTGTCTATCCTATATAACCCGGTTTCCCAACAAACATCATGGGACCGGTAATATAGAAACCAGTTCAAGGTCATACCTTTGCATCGCACAATCCACTTGAATTACATGATGATGATCTTAGCCTCCTCAAGGTGAACCGCCTTTTCTTGATCACGCTTCGCTCGGTGAAGACTTCCAACTTACTCCCCGAGAAACAAATATGGGAAAGCTTCTCCTCGGACCGACTTCACTTGACCTTTATCTCCAGTGGTTGGCATGCTTCGAGCACATGATCTCAACGAAATGACCATCTAGAACTTGCAAATCTCAACAATTATGACCACCACCCACATATATCATCGGTTAGTTCACAAAAGCTATATGGACAACTACTTAACATACCACGAGATCACATGCATGATCCCACTTGGTAGCGTTGAACAACTCTTCGCACTATGACTTGATCAATCTTGTATCTTTCCATCTCTCATTATTATGATGATGTCATGAATGGTTAACATGATAGCTCACACAATCACCTCCTTCAACTCCATTGGTCGACCCTCTATCGATGCCGGTCAAGTGTGGTCGAATAAGAAAGTATACACTAGCAAGCTCCCAAGTGTCCAGCTTCACACACATGTCTTACTATGTACGAAGATTACACACTTATATGGCTAGCTAAACTGCCACTTCAACGCAACTGGAGGGATTGTGAGACCGTGGGCTCAATTTCTATTTTCCATATTCCTATGAGCTACCCTCAGCAGACAAGTAGAAAACTCACACGTGATAATGAATTTCCACGACGGTCGAAGGGGTAGATGACAGGGGGCCCACGGGTCGAGCTTTGGGCCAATATGGTGCTCCAGAGCATCATCATATATGACCTTCGTGAGAGTAATTGGACCGAGACCCTTTATTACTAATTTTACACAATTTTAGTGCTCGAATTTTTTTCAAAATAGTCCCGTATGTGATCTGCCATAGAGAATTTGTGCCGAACCTTTAGAATACACACTTTGGTGCTCATTTTCTACTCAAACTCGTTGATATCTACCATTTTAAAGTTGGGGTTGTACATCTTTCTTCTCCGTAGACAAGGGCACACAACTTGTTGTTCAATGTTTTCTCCATTTTGTTACCCATATATATGTTCGTACACATACTGGACTCCCAAACCCTATAATACCCATTTTAACTCAACATTTCACATAAACTCATCAATAAGTACCTTTTCTATGCCATGATTGAATTGTTTTTCCTACCTAAACCATCATAGATGACCTCCCGTAAAGAATTTTGATGACTTTTGAAAAGAAACGCCGATTGAGATGAAACTAATTTTGTTGGAAAGATATTTGCGATAAGTACCCAGCAGAAAGTGAAAAT
The DNA here is from genome assembly GCA_947311845.1 of Poa pratensis. Taxonomy (NCBI): domain Eukaryota; kingdom Viridiplantae; phylum Streptophyta; class Magnoliopsida; order Poales; family Poaceae; genus Poa; species Poa pratensis. The sequence continues at coordinate 12,460,459 of CAMZMU010000063.1, forward strand.
ATTGAGAAGAAGAAATAGAGAAAATACCACACACGAAGAGGTGTGGACCCTTTGTCAAACATGGACCGGTACATTTCTTCAACATCGAAAACGTAACAGACGAAAGCAGGCAAATCTCGTTCTCGAAGGACATGAGCTTGTCATGATGAACAAGAAAAGCACCAAGGCTACACAACGATAAAGCAAAAATAAGAACCAATAAATATGATGCCAAGGATGCAAAGGTTTGAACTCCCTAGAACAATACGATCAAGCCACTCACTCGAGAGCCCTCTGGATAGCACAGTTGTCTATCCTATATAACCCGGTTTCCCAACAAACATCATGGGACCGGTAATATAGAAACCAGTTCAAGGTCATACCTTTGCATCGCACAATCCACTTGAATTACATGATGATGATCTTAGCCTCCTCAAGGTGAACCGCCTTTTCTTGATCACGCTTCGCTCGGTGAAGACTTCCAACTTACTCCCCGAGAAACAAATATGGGAAAGCTTCTCCTCGGACCGACTTCACTTGACCTTTATCTCCAGTGGTTGGCATGCTTCGAGCACATGATCTCAACGAAATGACCATCTAGAACTTGCAAATCTCAACAATTATGACCACCACCCACATATATCATCGGTTAGTTCACAAAAGCTATATGGACAACTACTTAACATACCACGAGATCACATGCATGATCCCACTTGGTAGCGTTGAACAACTCTTCGCACTATGACTTGATCAATCTTGTATCTTTCCATCTCTCATTATTATGATGATGTCATGAATGGTTAACATGATAGCTCACACAATCACCTCCTTCAACTCCATTGGTCGACCCTCTATCGATGCCGGTCAAGTGTGGTCGAATAAGAAAGTATACACTAGCAAGCTCCCAAGTGTCCAGCTTCACACACATGTCTTACTATGTACGAAGATTACACACTTATATGGCTAGCTAAACTGCCACTTCAACGCAACTGGAGGGATTGTGAGACCGTGGGCTCAATTTCTATTTTCCATATTCCTATGAGCTACCCTCAGCAGACAAGTAGAAAACTCACACGTGATAATGAATTTCCACGACGGTCGAAGGGGTAGATGACAGGGGGCCCACGGGTCGAGCTTTGGGCCAATATGGTGCTCCAGAGCATCATCATATATGACCTTCGTGAGAGTAATTGGACCGAGACCCTTTATTACTAATTTTACACAATTTTAGTGCTCGAATTTTTTTCAAAATAGTCCCGTATGTGATCTGCCATAGAGAATTTGTGCCGAACCTTTAGAATACACACTTTGGTGCTCATTTTCTACACAAACTCGTTGATATCTACCATTTTAAAGTTGGGGTTGTACATCTTTCTTCTCCGTAGACAAGGGCACACAACTTGTTGTTCAATGTTTTCTCCATTTTGTTACTCATATATATGTTCGTACACATACTGGACTCCCAAACCCTATAATACCCATTTTAACTCAACATTTCACATAAACTCATCAATAAGTACCTTTTCTATGCCTTGATTGAATTGTTTTTCCTACCTAGACCATCATAGATGACCTCCTGTAAAGAATTTTGATGACTTTTGAAAAGAAACGCCGATTGAGATGAAACTAATTTTGTTGGAAAGATATTTGCGATAAGTACCCAGCAGAAAGTGAAAATCTTGAGAAGAAGAAATAGAGAAAATACCACACAAGAGGTGTGGACCCTTTGTCAAACATGGACCGGTACATTTCTTCGACATCGAAAACGTAATAGACAAAAGCAGGCAAATCTCGTGCTCGAAGGACATGAGCTTGTCATGATGAACAAGAAAAGCACCAAGGCTACACACCGATAAAGCAAAAATAAGAACCAATAAATATGATGCCAAGGATGCAAAGGTTTGAACTCTCTAGAACAATACGATCAAGCTACTCACTCGAGAGCCCTCTGGATAGCACAGTTGTCTATCCTATATAACCCGGTTTCCCAACAAACATCATGGGACCGGTAAAATAGAAACCAGTTCAAGGTCATACCTTTGCATCGCACAATCCACTTGAATTACATGATGATGATCTTAGCCTCCTCAAGGTGAACCGCCTTTTCTTGATCACGCTTCGCTCGGTGAAGACTTCCAACTTACTCCCCGAGAAACAAATATGGGAAAGCTTCTCCTCGGACCGACTTCACTTGACCTTTATCTCTAGTGGATGGCATGCTTCGAGCATATGATCTCAACGAAATGACCATCTAGAACTTGCAAATCTCAACAATTATGACCACCACCCACATATATCATCGGTTAGTTCACAAAAGCTATATGGACAACTACTTAACATACCACGAGATCACATGCATGATCCCACTTGGTAGTGTTGAACAACTCTTCGCACATCTCTCATTATTATGATGATGTCATGAATGGTAAACATGATAGCTCACACAATCTCCTCCTTCAACTCCATTGGTCGACCCTCTATCGATGCCGGTCAAGTGTGGTCGAATAAGAAAGTATACACTAGCAAGCTCCAAGTGTCCGGCTTCACACACATCTCTTACCATGTACGAAGATTACACACTTATATGGCTAGCTAAACTGCCACTTCAACGCAACTGGAGGGATTGTGAGACCGTGGGCTCAATTTATGTTTTACATATTCCTATGAGCTACCCTCGGCAGACAAGTAGAAAACTCACACGTGATAATGAATTTCCATGACGGTCAAAGGGGTAGACGACCGAGGGCCCACGGGCGAGCTTTGGGCCAATATGGCACTCCAGAGCATCATAATATATGACCTCCGTGAGAGTAATTGGACCGAGACCATTTATTACTAATTTTACACAACTTTAGTGCTCGAATTTTTGTCAAAATAGTCCCGTATATGATCTGCCATAGAGAATTTGTGCCGAACCTTTAGAATACACACTTTGGTGCTCATTTTCTACACAAACTCGTTGATATCTACCATTTTAAAGTTGGGGTTGTACAGCTTCCTTCTTCGTAGACAAGGGCACAGAACTTGTTGTTCAATGTTTTCTCCATTTTGTTACCCATATATATGTTCGTACACATACTGGACTCCCAAACCCTATAATACCCATTTTAACTCAACATGTCACATAAACCCATCAATAAGTACCTTTTCTATGCCTTGATTGAATTGTTTTTCCTACCTAGACCATCATAGATTACCTCCCGTAAAGAATTTTGATGAATTTTGAAAAGAACCGTTGATTGAGATGAAACTAATTTTGTTGGAAAGATAATTGCGATTAGTACCCAGCAGAAAGAGGAAATCTTGAGAAGAAGAAATAGAGAAAATACCACACACGAAGAGGTGTGGACCCTTTGTCAAACATGGACCGGTACATTTCTTCAACATCGAAAACGTAATAGACGAAAGCAGGCAAATCTCGTTCTCGAAGGACATGAGCTTGTCATGATGAACAAGAAAAGCACCAAGGCTACACAACGATAAAGCAAAAATAAGAACCAATAAATATGATGCCAAGCATGCAAAGGTTTGAACTCTCTAGAACAATACGATCAAGCTACTCACTCGAGAGCCCTCTGGATAGCACGGTTGTCTATCCTATATAACCCGGTTTCCCAACAAACATCATGGGACCGGTAAAATAGAAACCAGTTCAAGGTCATACCTTTGCATCGCACAATCCACTTGAATTACATGATGACGATCTTAGCCTCCTCAAGGTGAACCGCCTTTTATTGATCACGCTTCGCTCGGTGAAGACTTCCAACTTACTCCCAGAGAAACAAATATGGGAAAGCTTCTCCTCGGACAGACTTCACTTGACCTTTATCTCCATCGGATGGCATGCTTCGAGCACATGATCTCAACGAAATGACCATCTAGAACTTGCAAATCTCAACAATTATGACCACCACCCACATATATCATTGGTTAGTTCACAAAAGCTATATGGACAACTACCTAACATACCACGAGATCACATGCATGATCCCACTTGGTAGCGTTGAACAACTCTTCGCACTATGATTTGATCAATCTTGTATCTTTCCATCTCTCATTATTATGATGATGTCATGAATGGTAAACATGATAGCTCACACAATCTCCTCCTTCAACTCCATTGGTCGACCCTTTATCGATGCCGGTCAAGTGTGGTCGAATAAGATAGTATACAATAGCAAGCTCCCAAGTGTCCAGCTTCACACACATGTCTTACCATGTACGAAGATTACACACTTATATGGCTAGCTAAACTGCCACTTCAACGCATCTGGAGGGATTGTGAGACCGTGGGCTCAATTTCTGTTTTCCATATTCCTATGAGCTACCCTCAGCAGACAAGTAGAAAACTCACACGTGATAATGAATTTCCACGACGGTCAAAGGGGTAGACGACCGGGGGCCCACGGGTCGAGCTTTGGGCCAATATGGCGCTCCAGAGCATCATAATATATGACCTCCGTGAGAGTAATTGGACCGAGACCCTTTATTACTAATTTTACACAACTTTAGTGCTCGAATTTTTGTCAAAATAGTCCCGTACATGATCTGCCATAGAGAATTTGTGCCGAACCTTTAGAATACACACTTTGGTGCTCATTTTCTACACAAACTCGTTGATATCTACCATTTTAAAGTTGGGGTTGTACAGCTTTCTTCTCCGTAGACAAGGGCACACAACTTGTTGTTCTATGTTTTCTCCATTTTGTTACGCATATATATGTTCGTACACATACTGGACTCCCAAACCCTATAATACCCATTTTAACTCAACATTTCACATAAACTCATCAATAAGTACCTTTTATATGCCTTGATTGAATTGTTTTTCCTACCTAGACCATCATAGATGACCTCCCGTAAAGAATTTTGATGAATTTTGAAAAGAAACGCCAATTGAGATGAAACTAATTTTGTTGGAAAGATAATTGCGATTAGTACCCAGCAGAAAGAGGAAATCTTGAGAAGAAGAAATAGAGAAAATACCACACACGAAGAGGTGTGGACCCTTTGTCAAACATGGACCGGTACATTTCTTCAACATCGAAACGTAATAGACGAAAGCAGGCAAATCTCGTTCTCGAAGGACATGAGCTTGTCATGATGAACAAGAAAAGCACCAAGGCTACACAACGATAAAGCAAAAATAAGAACCAATAAATATGATGCCAAGCATGCAAAGGTTTGAACTCTCTAGAACAATACGATCAAGCTACTCACTCGAGAGCCCTCTGGATAGCACGGTTGTCTATCCTATATAACCCGGTTTCCCAACAAACATCATGGGACCGGTAAAATAGAAACCAGTTCAAGGTCATACCTTTGCATCGCACAATCCACTTGAATTACATGATGACGATCTTAGCCTCCTCAAGGTGAACCGCCTTTTATTGATCACGCTTCGCTCGGTGAAGACTTCCAACTTACTCCCAGAGAAACAAATATGGGAAAGCTTCTCCTCGGACAGACTTCACTTGACCTTTATCTCCATCGGATGGCATGCTTCGAGCACATGATCTCAACGAAATGACCATCTAGAACTTGCAAATCTCAACAATTATGACCACCACCCACATATATCATTGGTTAGTTCACAAAAGCTATATGGACAACTACCTAACATACCACGAGATCACATGCATGATCCCACTTGGTAGCGTTGAACAACTCTTCGCACTATGATTTGATCAATCTTGTATCTTTCCATCTCTCATTATTATGATGATGTCATGAATGGTAAACATGATAGCTCACACAATCTCCTCCTTCAACTCCATTGGTCGACCTTTATCGATGCCGGTCAAGTGTGGTCGAATAAGATAGTATACAATAGCAAGCTCCCAAGTGTCCAGCTTCACACACATGTCTTACCATGTACGAAGATTACACACTTATATGGCTAGCTAAACTGCCACTTCAACGCATCTGGAGGGATTGTGAGACCGTGGGCTCAATTTCTGTTTTCCATATTCCTATGAGCTACCCTCAGCAGACAAGTAGAAAACTCACACGTGATAATGAATTTCCACGACGGTCAAAGGGGTAGACGACCGGGGGCCCACGGGTCGAGCTTTGGGCCAATATGGCGCTCCAGAGCATCATAATATATGACCTCCGTGAGAGTAATTGGACCGAGACCCTTTATTACTAATTTTACACAACTTTAGTGCTCGAATTTTTGTCAAAATAGTCCCGTACATGATCTGCCATAGAGAATTTGTGCCGAACCTTTAGAATACACACTTTGGTGCTCATTTTCTACACAAACTCGTTGATATCTACCATTTTAAAGTTGGGGTTGTACAGCTTTCTTCTCCGTAGACAAGGGCACACAACTTGTTGTTCTATGTTTTCTCCATTTTGTTACGCATATATATGTTCGTACACATACTGGACTCCCAAACCCTATAATACCCATTTTAACTCAACATTTCACATAAACTCATCATAAGTACCTTTTATATGCCTTGATTGAGTTGTTTTTCCTACCTAGACCATCATAGATGACCTCCCGTAAAGAATTTTGATGACTTTTGAAAAGAAACGCCGATTGAGATGAAACTAATTTTGTTGGAAAGATAATTGCGATAAGTAATCAGTAGAAAGTGAAAATCTTGAGAAGAAGAAATAGAGAAAATACCACACACGAAGAGGTGTGGACCCTTTGTCAAACATGGACCGGTACACTTCTTCAACATCGAAAACGTAACAGACGAAAGCAGGCAAATCTCGTTCTCGAAGGACATGAGCTTGTCATGATGAACAAGAAAAGCACCAAGGCTACACAACGACAAAGCAAAAATAAGAACCAATAAATATGATGCCAAGGATGCAAAGGTTTGAAATCTCTATAACAATACGATCAAGCTACTCACTCGAGAGCCCTCTGGATAGCACGGTTGTCTATCCTATATAACCCAGTTTCCCAACAAACATCATGGGACCGGTAAAATAGAAACCAGTTCAAGGTCATACCTTTGCATCGCACAATCCACTTGAATTACATGATGATGATCTTAGCCTCCTCAAGGTGAACCGCCTTTTCTTGATCACGCTTCGCTCGGTGAAGACTTCCAACTTACTCCCAGAGAAACAAATATGGGAAAGCTTCTCCTCGGACAGACTTCACTTGACCTTTATCTCCATCGGATGGCATGCTTCGAGCACATGATCTCAACGAAATGACCATCTAGAACTTGCAAATCTCAACAATTATGACCACCACCCACATATATCATTGGTTAGTTCACAAAAGCTATATGGACAACTACTTAACATACCACGAGATCACATGCATGATCCCACTTGGTAGCGTTGAACAACTCTTCGCACTATGACTTGATCAATCTTGTATCTTTCCATCTCTCATTATTATGATGATGTCATGAATGGTAAACATGATAGCTCACACAATCTCCTCCTTCAACTCCATTGGTCGACCCTTTATCGATGCCGGTCAAGTGTGGTCGAATAAGATAGTATACAATAGCAAGCTCCCAAGTGTCCAGCTTCACACACATGTCTTACCATGTACGAAGATTACACACTTATATGGCTAGCTAAACTGCCACTTCAACGCAACTGGAGGGATTGTGAGACCGTGGGCTCAATTTCTGTTTTCCATATTCCTATGAGCTACCCTCTGCAGACAAGTAGAAAACTCACACGTGATAATGAATTTCCACGACGGTCAAAGGGGTAGACGACCGGGGGCCCACGGGTCGAGCTTTGGGCCAATATGGCGCTCCAGAGCATCATAATATATGACCTCCGTGAGAGTAATTGGACCGAGACCCTTTATTACTAATTTTACACAACTTTAGTGCTCGAATTTTTGTAAAAATAGTACCGTATATGATCTGCCATAGAGAATTTGTGCCGAACCTTTAGAATACACACTTTGGTGCTCATTTTCTACACAAACTCGTTGATATCTACGATTTTAAAGTTGGGGTTGTACAGCTTTCTTCTCCGTAGACAAGGGCACACAACTTGTTGTTCAATGTTTTCTCCATTTTGTTACGCATATATATGTTCGTACACATACTGGACTCCCAAACCCTATAATACCCATTTTAACTCAACATTTCACATAAACTCATCAATAAGTACCTTTTATATGCCTTGATTGAGTTGTTTTTCCTACCTAGACCATCATAGATGACCTCCGTAAAGAATTTTGATGACTTTTGAAAAGAAGAGCCGATTGAGATGAAACTAATTTTGTTGGAAAGATAATTGCGATAAGTACACAGTAGAAAGTGAAAATCTTGAGAAGAAGAAATAGAGAAAATACCACACACGAAGAGGTGTGGACCCTTTGTCAAACATGGACCGGTACACTTCTTCAACATCGAAAACGTAATAGACGAAAGCAGGCAAATCTCGTTCTCGAAGGACATGAGCTTGTCATGATGAACAAGAAAAGCACCAAGGCTACACAACGATAAAGCAAAAATAAGAACCAATAAATATGATGCCAAGGATGCAAAGGTTTGAACTCTCTAGAACAATACGATCAAGCTACTCACGCGAGAGCCCTCTGGATAGCACGGTTGTCTATCCTATATAACCCGGTTTCCCAACAAACATCATGGGACCGGTAAAATAGAAACCAGTTCAAGGTCATACCTTTGCATCGCACAATCCACTTGAATTACATGATGACGATCTTAGCCTCCTCAAGGTGAACCGCCTTTTCTTGATCACGCTTCGCTCGGTGAAGACTTCCAACTTACTCCCCGAGAAACAAATATGGGAAAGCTTCTCCTCGGACAGACTTCACTTGACCTTTATCTCCAGTGGATGGCATGCTTCGAGCACATGATCTCAACGAAATGACCATCTAGAACTTGCAAATCTCAACAATTATGACCACCACCCACATATATCATCGGTTAGTTCACAAAAGCTATATGGACAACTACTTAACATACCACGAGATCACATGCATGATCCCACTTCGTAGCGTTGAACAACTCTTCGCACTATGACTTGATCAATCTTGTATCTTTCCATCTCTCATTATTATGATGATGTCATGAATGGTAAACATGATAGCTCACACAATCTCCTCCTTCAACTCCATTGGTCGACCCTCTATCGATGCCGGTCAAGTGTGGTCGAATAAGAAAGTATACACTAGCAAGCTCCCAAGTGTCCAGCTTCACACACATGTCTTACCATGTACGAAGATTACACACTTATATGGCTAGCTAAACTGCCACTTCAACGCAACTAGAGGGATTGTGAGACCGTGAGCTCAATTTCTGGTTTCCATATTCCTATGAGCTACCCTCAGCAGACAAGTAGAAAACTCACACGTGATAATGAATTTCCACGACGGTCAAAGGGGTAGACGATAGGGGGCCGACGGGTCGAGCTTTGGGCCAATATGGCGCTCCAGAGCATCATAATATATGACCTCCGTGAGAGTAATTGGACCGAGACCCTTTATTACTAATTTTACACAACTTTAGTGCTCGAATTTTTGTCAAGATAGTCCCGTATATGATCTGCCATAGAGAATTTGTGCCGAACCTTTAGAATACACACTTTGGTGCTCATTTTCTACACAAACTCGTTGATATCTACCATTTTAAAGTTGGGGTTGTACAGCTTTCTTCTCCGTAGACAAGGGCACACAACTTGTTGTTCAATGTTTTCTCCATTTTGTTACGCATATATATGTTCGTACACATACTGGACTCCCAAACCCCATAATACCCATTTTAACTCAACATTTCACATAAACTCATCAATAAGTACCTTTTATATGCCTTGATTGAGTTGTTTTACCTACCTAGACCATCATAGATGACCTCCCGTAAAGAATTTTGATGACTTTTGAAAAGAAACGCCGATTGAGATGAAACTAATTTTGTTGGAAAGATAATTGCGATAAGTACACAGTAGAAAGTGAAAATCTTGAGAAGAAGAAATAGAGAAAATACCACACACGAAGAGGTGTGGACCCTTTGTCAAACATGGACCGGTACACTTCTTCAACATCGAAAACGTAATAGACAAAAGCAGGAAAATCTCGTTCTCGAAGGACATGAGCTTGTCATGATGAACAAGAAAAGCACCAAGGCTACACAACGACAAAGCAAAAATAAGAACCAATAAATATGATGCCAAGGATGCAAAGGTTTGAAATCTCTATAACAATACGATCAAGCTACTCACTCGAGAGCCCTCTGGATAGCACGGTTGTCTATCCTATATAACCCGGTTTCCCAACAAACATCATGGGACCGGTAAAATAGAAACCATTTCAAGGTCATACCTTTGCATCGCACAATCCACTTGAATTACATGATGACGATCTTAGCCTCCTCAAGGTGAACCGCCTTTTCTTGATCACGCTTCGCTCGGTGAAGACTTCCAACTTACTCCCCGAGAAACAAATATGGGAAAGCTTCTCCTCGGACAGACTTCACTTGACCTTTATCTCCAGTGGATGGCATGCTTCGAGCACATGATCTCAACGAAATGACCATCTAGAACTTGCAAATCTCAACAATTATGACCACCACCCACATATATCATCGGTTAGTTGAAAAGCTATATGGACAACTACTTAACATACCACGAGATCACATGCATGATCCCACTTCGTAGCGTTGAACAACTCTTCGCACTATGACTTGATCAATCTTGTATCTTTCCATCTCTCATTATTATGATGATGTCATGAATGGTAAACATGATAGCTCACACAATCTCCTCCTTCAACTCCATTGGTCGACCCTCTATCGATGCCGGTCAAGTGTGGTCGAATAAGAAAGTATACACTAGCAAGCTCCCAAGTGTCCAGCTTCACACACATGTCTTACCATGTACGAAGATTACACACTTATATGGCTAGCTAAACTGCCACTTCAACGCAACTGGAGGGATTGTGAGACCGTGAGCTCAATTTCTGGTTTCCATATTCCTATGAGCTACCCTCAGCAGACAAGTAGAAAACTCACACGTGATAATGAATTTCCACGACGGTCAAAGGGGTAGACGATAGGGGGCCGACGGGTCGAGCTTTGGGCCAATATGGCGCTCCAGAGCATCATAATATATGACCTCCGTGAGAGTAATTGGACCGAGACCCTTTATTACTAATTTTACACAACTTTAGTGCTCGAATTTTTGTCAAAATAGTCCCGTATATGATCTGCCATAGAGATTTGTGCCGAACCTTTAGAATACACACTTTGGTGCTCATTTTCTACACAAATTCGTTGATATCTACCATTTTAAAGTTGGGGTTGTACAGCTTTCTTCTCCGTAGACAAGGGCACACAACTTGTTGTTCAATGTTTTCTCCATTTTGTTACCCACATATATGTTCGTACACATACTGGACTCCCAATAAATCGACTTCACTTGACCTTTATCACCAACGGATGGCAACCTTAAAGCCTATGATCTATACGCTCACACAATCTTCTCCATCAGGTTCATTGGTCAACCCTCTTTCGATGCCGGCCAAAGGGGTAGATGACGTGGGGCCCACGGGTCGAGCTTAGGGCCAAAAACGGCGCACTGAAGCATCGGAATCTATGACCTACAATAGATTATTTGAGTTGAAACCCTATAATACAAAAACTAAACAAATTTCGTGTTCGAAATTTCTCAAAACAGTCCAATACCTTATTGGTCATAGAGAATTTGTGTAGAACCGACAGAATACACAATTCGATGCAATCACGGCACATAACTCACCGTTAACTTCGATTTTTATGCTATGATGTCAAAAAGATGTTTTCTCCGTAGATCAATACGCACGATTCTCTTATTTACCATTTTCTCTGCGCAGCGACACAAACTTATTTTCATGCACGCCCAAACCCAACAATACTCATTTTAACTCAAATTTTGCACATAAAGTCATTAATAAGTACCTTCTGTATGCCTTGATCGATTTTTTATCGTTTCGTAGACCGTTATACCTAACTTTCGTGTCTTCCTAGATATGACCTCCCCAGTCAAGAATTTAGAAAAGTTTTGCAACGAAACTCCGATTGAGATGAAACAAATTTTGTTGGAAAGATAACCCTGAGAACTAACCAGCAGAAAGTGGAATTCTTGGAAAAGATCAATAGAGAAAATAACTAAAACGGAGAGGTGTGGCTGAACCTTTGTAACACAGACATTTTCCCTACATCGTAAACACAATAAAAGTAGCAGGCAAATCCCGTTTTCAAATGACACTTGATCTTGTCTCGTGAACCAATATGGGGAAGCGTCTCTTAGAAATCGACTTCACTTGACCTTTATCACCAACGGATGGCAACCTTGAAGCCTATGATCTCTACGCTCACACAATCTTCTCCTTCAGGTCCATTGGTCAACCCTCTTTCGATGCCGGTCAAAGGGGTAGACGACGTGGGGCCCACGGGTCGAGCTTTGTGCCAAAAACGGCGCGCCGAAGCATCGGAATCTATGACCTACAATAGATTATTTGGGTTGAAACCCTATAATACAAAAATTAAACAAATTTCGTGTTCGAAATTTCTCAAACCAGTCCAATACATTATTGGTCATAGAGAATTTGTGTAGAACCGAGAGAATACACAATTCGATGCAAACACTGCACATAACTCACCGTTAACTTCGATTTTTATGCTATGATGCCAAAAAGATGTTTTCTCCGTAGATCATTACGCACGATTCTCTTATTTGCCATTTTCTCTGCGCAGTGACACAAACTTACTTTCATGCACGCCCAAAACCAACAATACTAATTTTAACTCAAATTTTGCACATAAAGTCATCAATAAGTACCTTTTGTATGCCTTGATCGATTTTTCATCGTTTCGTAGACCGTTATACCTAACTTTCGTGTCTTCCCAGATATGACCGCCCCGGTCAAGAATTTAGATAACTTTTGCAAGGAAACTCTGATTGAGATGAAACTAATTTTGTTGGAAAGATAACCCTGAGAACTAAACAGCAGAATGTGGAATTCTTGGTAAAGATCAATAGAGAAAATAACTAAAACGGAGAGGTGTGGCTGAACCTTTGTAACACGGACATTTTCCCTACATCGTAAACACAATAAAAGTAGCAGGCAAATCTCATTTTCCAAAGACACTTGCTCTTGTCTCGTGAACCAATATGGGGAAGCGTCTCTTAGAAATCGACTTCACGTGATCTTTATCACCAACGGATGGCAACCTTGAAGCCTATGATCTCTACGCTCACACAATCTTCTCCTTCAGGTCCATTGGTCAACCCTCTTTCGAGGCCGGTCAAAGGGGTAGACGACGTGGGGCCCACGGGTCGAGCTTTGGGCCAAAAACGGCGCGGCGAAGCATCGGAATCTATGACCTACAATAGATTATTTGGGTTGAAACCCTATAATACAAAAATTAAACAAATTTCGTGTTCGAAATTTCTCAAAACAGTCCAATACCTTATTGGTCATAGAGAATTTGTGTAGAACCGAGAGAATACACAATTCGATGCAAACACTTCACATAACTCACCGTTAACTTCGATTTTTATGCTATGATGTCAAAAAGATGTTTTCTCCGCAGATCACTATGCACGATTCTATTATTTGCCATTTTCTCTGCGCAGTGACACAAATTTACTTTCATGCACGCCCAAACCCAACAATACTCATTTTAACTCAAATTTTGCACATAAAGTCATCAATAAGTACCTTTTATATGCCTTGATCAATTTTTTATCGTTTCGTAGACCGTTATATTTAACTTTCGTGTTTTCCCAGATATGACCTCCCCGGTCAAGAATTTAGATAACTTTTGCAAGGAAACTCCGATTGAGATGAAACTAATTTTGTTGGAAAGATAACCCTGAGAACTAACCAGCAGAAAGTGGAATTCTTGGAAAAGATCAATAGAGAAAATAACTAAAACGGAGAGGTGTGGCTGAACCTTTGTAACACAGACATTTTCCCTACATCGTAAACGCAATAAAAGTAGCAGGCAAATCTCGTTTTCAAAAGACAGTTGATCTTGTCTCGTGAACCAATATGGGGAAGCGTCTTTTAGAAATCGACTTCACTTGACCTTTATCACCAATGTATGGCAACCTTTGAGCCTATGATCTCTACGCTTACACAATCTTCTCCATCAGGTCCATTGGTCAACCCTCTTTCGATGCCGGTCAAAGGGATAGATGACGTGGGGCCCACGGGTCGACCTTTGGGCCAAAAACGGCGCGCCAAAGCATCGGAATCTATGACCTACAATAGATTATTTGGGTTGAAACCCTATAATACAAAAATTAAACAAATTTCGTGTTCGAAATTCCTCAAAACAATCCAATACCTTATTGGTCATAGAGAATTTGTGTAGAACCGAGAGAATACACAATTCGATGCAAACACTGCACATAACTCACCGTTAACTTCGATTTTTATGCGATGATATCAAAAAGATGTTTTCTCCATAGATCATTACGCACGATTCTCTTATTTACCATTTTCTCTGCGCAGTGACACAAACTTACTTTCATGCACGCCCAAACCCAACAATACTCATTTTAACTCAAATTTTGCACATAAAGTCATCAATAAGTACCTTTTGTATGCCTTGATCGATTTTTATCGTTTCGTAGACCGTTATACATAACTTTCGTGTCTTCCCAGATATGACCTCCGGTCAAGAATTTAGATAACTTTTGCAAGGAACCTCCGATTGAGATGAAACTAATTTTGTTGGAAAGATAACCCTGAGAACTAACCAGCAGAAAGTGGAATTCTTGGAAAAGATTAATAGAGAAAATAACTAAAACGGAGAGGTGTGGCTGAACCTTTGTAACACGGACATTTTCCCTACATCGTAAACGCAATAAAAGTAGCAGGCAAATCTCGTTTTCAAAAGACACTTGATCTTGTCTCGTGAACCAATATGGGGAAGTGTCTCTTAGAAATCAACTTCACTTGACCTTTATCACCAACGGATGGCAACCTTTAAGCCTATGATATCTACGCTCACACAATCTTCTCCATCAGGTCCATTGGTCAACCCTCTTTCGATGCCGGTCAAAGGGGTAGACGACGTGGGGCCCACGGGTCGAGCTTTGGGCCAAAAACGGCGCGCCGAATCATCGGAATCTATGACCTACAATAGATTATTTGGGTTGAAACCCTATAAAACAAAAATTAAACAAATTTGGTGTTCGAAATTTCTCATAACACTCCAATACCTTATTTGTCATAGAGAATTTGTGTTGAACCGAGAGAATACACAATTCGATGCAAACACTGCACATAACTCACCGTTAACTTCGATTTTTATGCTATGATGTCAAAAAGGTGTTTTCTCCGTAGATCATTACGCACGATTCTCTTATTTACCATTTTCTCTGCGCAGTGACAAACTTACTTTCATGCACGCCCAAACCCAACAATACTCATTTTAACTCAAATTTTGCACATAAAGTCATCAATAAGTACCTTTTGTATGCCTTGATCGATTTTTTATCGTTTTGTAGACCGTTATACCTAACTTTCGTGTCTTCCCAGATATGACCTCCCCGGTCAAGAATTTAGATAACTTTTGCAAGGAACCTCCGATTGAGATGAAACTAATTTTGTTGGAAAGATAACCCTGAGAACTAACCAGCAGAAAGTGGAATTCTTGGAATAGATCAATAGAGAAAATAACTAAAACGGAGAGGTGTGGCTAAACCTTTGTAACACGGACATTTTCCCTACATCGTAAACGCAATAAAAGTAGCAGGCAAATCTCGTTTTCAAAAGACAGTTGATCTTGTCTCGTGAACCAATATGGGGAAGCGTCTTTTAGAAATCGACTTCACTTGACCTTTATCACCAATGTATGGCAACCTTTAAGCCTATGATCTCTACGCTTACACAATCTTCTCCATCAGGTCCATTGGTCAACCCTCTTTCGATGCTGGTCAAAGGGGTAGATGACGTGGGGCCCACGGGTCGAGCTTTGGGCCAAAAACGGCGCGCCAAAACATCGGAATCTATGACCTACAATAGATTATTTCGGTTGAAACCTTATAATACAAAAATTAAGCAAATTTCGTGTTCGAAATTTCTCAAAACACTTCAATACCTTATTGGTCATAGAGAATTTGTGTAGAACCGAGAGAATACACAATTCGATGGAAACACTGCACATAACTCACCGTTAACTTTGATTTTTATGCGATGATGTCAAAAAGATGTTTTCTCCGTAGATCATTACGCACGATTCTCTTATTTACCATTTTCTCTGCGCAGTGACACAAACTTACTTTCATGCCCGCCCAAACCCAACAATACTCATTTTAACTCAAATTTTGCACATAAAGTCATCAATAAGTACCTTTTGTATGCCTTGATCGATTTTTTATCGTTTCGTAGACCGTTATACCTAACTTTCGTGTCTTCCCAGATATGACCTCCCCGGTCAAGAATTTAGATAACTTTTGCAAGGAACCTCCGATTGAGATGAAACTAATTTTGTTGGAAAGATAACCCTGAGAACTGTAACATCCCAAAAATATTATAAGTATTATTACTCCAAAAATGAGAGCCAACAAAAACTTTAGTTGATTATTATGTGTTGTTTGTAAAATTGTTGCTTGGGGTAATTAATTCTTGTTGCTTGTGCTATTTAGTTCTTGCTAAATGTGTGTTGCTTGCTCTAAATAAAAACATGAATAAAAGAAGAGGAATAAAATAAAAGTTGAAACAAGAAAAATGAATGTGACATGTGTCACACAAATTCTCCAAGTGGGAAACTCAAATTGTTTCAAACAAAATTCAGAGGAATGGTATATGAAACCCCTCATTTGTATTCTTATTACTTATCTCTCCCAAATAATATTTTACACCTATTTTTAAAATTCAAAAGTAAAAACAATTGCAATAAAACAAAATGCCATAATTAAAACCCTATGAAAGAAAATGATTCAAAACATTTTATTTTGCAAAGCCAAATTTTGTGGAGCTTCTACATGTTATGGGGAGGCCCCACAATTATTTGCAATTTTTTCTAAAATGTTTAAGTGCCCTAAATAAATCCTAGAAAAGCTGCTGGACTAAAAAGAAATAAAGGAAAACAGAAAAGAAAAGGAGGCAGGGGGTTTTGGCAAAAATGCCATCGTCTACCTCACCCCCTCGCCCCGACGCACACCGCCGTGTCACCGTGGCACGCCTCGCCGTTTTCCTGGCCGCCCAGGCCCCCCCAGCCGTGCTCCTCATGCCTCTGCAGCCTCTGCACGCAGAGGAGAAGCCCAAGAGCACGCCCCCTTGCCCCGACGCCGCCCCTGTCCCCTGTGCATCGCCGTGGCGAGCTCACCGTCGTCGACCCAAATTAGAGCCCCTCCCTGCACCTCGACACGCAAGGTTCGAGCCAAAGCTTCTAGAACGTGTCCGGACCCCGGTAGACACCACGTCGCCACGATCCCCTGCACCTCCGCCGTGGAATCGAGAAATATCTCGCCGGCAACGCCATGGACGCCGTCCGTGCGCTTCGTCCACGACACGCCGGCCCTCGCGCTATAAAACCACCCCGAGCCCCTCTGGGAACTCCACACCACTCCCTCGACCTCTCCCTCGCTCCAATTTCACCGTGCACCGCCAGGAGGGCGGGCACTGCCGCAGCCACTGTCGCCGTCGAGGTCGAGCACGGCCGCGACGCCACACTCTCCCTTTCTCTTCTTTCAGGCCTGCATGCTCTTCTGCAACCACACCGCACTCACGCGCCTCGCTTTTCCCTCTGTTTAGGGCACAGGAGAGGAGCCAGGACCTCGCCGGAGCTCGTGCCCGTGCCCGTGGAAGTTGGAGACCTCGCCGTCGCCGCTACACGCCGTCCCAGCAAGCACAACTCGCGCCACGACCTCCCCGAGCCTCCGCCGTCGATTCGCATCATCACCGCACCTTCCCGAGCCCCCTAGGTGAGAATCTGTCCACGGCACCGTCGCCGGCGCGACGGCGCCACCCGTTTTTGGTCGTCGATGATCGCGGCCTCTGTGAGCCGTTGGATCTAGATCCAACGGCCGCGTACCGCTTCGTTTAGAGAGGGACTGACGGGCTGACCCCACCCATCAGCATTTTAAACATTATCCACAACGCGGTATTTTTCACTGTGTCGCTGACGCGTAGGCCCCACATGTCATACTTTTGAACATTATCTAGAATAGTAAACTTTTCGAATTTAAATCTCTCTGTGAAATCAGTACTGGACCTAACTTAAAATTCAATATCTCGAGATCTAAGAATCCAAATAAATCAAACTCAATTGTTCTGGAAAGCTTATGAAATTGTTTAACCAACCCAAGTGGTCTCATGCATTTAAATAAATAGTTAAATAGTATTATTAAAAATACTACAGAAGGTTTAAATTCTAAACTTGTTTGTTTCTGATACTCTGTTAGTCCAAATAATTCCAAACCAATTTTGCTAGCTTAGTACTGCCATGTATTAGCTTCCCTAATTTTGGTAGAATTATTTGTGCAGTAGTATTTGTTTAGTATAAATTGAAGTTTAAACACCCTTCTGCACTCAAACATTTAAATATGTTTAATGGTTAACCCAAATGAATTAGGACCAATTTTGTTAGATCACATTTAGCTACCCCTAAAAGGATATAATTTTAGGATCAACAGAACTTAATTGGTAGCTAAAACTTGATTATTAAGTTACTGGATTCAAACAATTGTGTAGGAGTTTGGTAACTCCAAATGATCCAAATCAAATTGGGTTGTCTTCTACACATCAGTAGCTTTCTGTAGAAATTTAGTTTGTATTTTTGTGACCAACAGAACTCAAGTTGTGCAATTAAACATGTTCCACAAGTTTCTGCCATAATTTTGGACATAAATAAATATTGTTTAGTTCAATTAATTTGAAACCAAATTGTATTGTTTGATGTGTGCAGTAGCTATTTGTGATGTTTATGGTTGTTATGTTGAGATGATTGCTTGAGTAGTTTAGTGATTGGTTGTATTTGTTTGTTTATTAATTAGACGAGAACGCTGTCGGATTTATCGAGGAAGGAGAGTTTGTTGAATCTGAAGATCAAGACCAAGTCCACTTTGCCGAGCAAGGCAAGCTACTCTCTGAGCTTGCACCTAAATACATATGCATCTACTTTGATCAAATGATTTACTCTTAAGGCAATGGTTTACAAAACCTTTTCAAAAGTATATGGATATTATTTTGCCACCCTATGTAGAAATATAAGGTAGTTTATATAAAACTGTAGGATGGGAAACAATGTTGTTTATTCAAAACTCCTTTGAAAATACTTGAGTGATTATGGAATACCGAGATGTCGGTGTTGAATGGAGAAATGGAAATGGTGATGTTTATGAAAAATGCACAGTGTCCTAGTACTATGACGACCAATCTTACCCTGTGCGACCACATTTACCCCCATATGGGAACGGGCTTAGTCATGTAGTTTGCTCTTATTAGTATGGGATACCTCATCGACGGAGATGACTCCGTTATGCATGAGGGGATGGTCCGAGGACCTACCCCCTGACCCGGGTCCTCACACAAGTTGGTGGGGAGGATAGAAGGTTCCACCATAAACCGCCGGACAAAACTATGAGTCCTCACACTTAGGGTTTCTGACGGGAAACTGGACTGAGTGTGATGGAAAGTGTCATATGGGAAGGATCCTATACTAGCATGAGCAAATAAGAGGCTATGGTCGGTGGCTCAACTTCGCATACACCTGGTATGGCGGACGTGGCTGACACGATGAGTTACCGGATGAATGTGGGCTAAAAGCGTGCTACCTCTGCAGAGGGTTAAAACTATTCGAATAGCCGAGTCCTCGGATATGGACAGTTGGGAGGCTGTCCTAAGACCATGTGCAAGTTTTTGAAAGACTTTGAGTTTTAAAAAAAAATGAAGTGGAGAATGTTCCTTACACCTATACCAACGGATCGGTATGAGGTTGTTGGAGGAAGTGGACCATGACGGGCTATGGTCGGAAAAAGGAGGAGTTTTGGAGAAACAGATAAAATGGTGATTTCTTTAAAGATAGTTATAAAACTCTTCTTACCTTTTTCAATAAAGATATAGAGATGTTTTAAATAAATAAAAGTTGTAAATTAAAATAAAACTAGTGCATACTCATGTTGGGGTAGTTTGCGAGTACATTCAAATGTACTCATATTGGTTTCGTCCCTGGCTATTGACCTAGCCAGACTACGAGGAGGAGCACTACGCCGAGCAGGAGTATGGCGACTTCTACGCAACTAAGGATCTCCACAAGTCAGCTGCCTGTCGGGTTGTCATCGTTAGAATATGATGTCTACTACGCCGTAGCTTCCGCTGATATTTTGGTTTGGCCCATGAAGGCACCTATGTAAGACTTGGTCTAAATGACCATTTATGTAAGACTTTTAATTCGGTATTGTAATGGATGTAAACTTTGGTATCCAATTCGGATTATGTGCAACGACAGACTGATCACGGGATCGTTGTGTTAAGCATAATCGGGTATTTCGGACAGCTAGTCCGGGGTCCCCACAGACTTGGTATCAGAGCCATCCTGACTTTAGGAAACCTTAGTTAGCATGGTCGTTAGACAAATGTTACAAAAGATTAATTTCTAAAAATAAAGGAGTGAAGTATTTTCGAAAACTGCTTATCTCCAATCCTCTTACTTATGCAAAATTTTACTCTCATTAAATATTACATTTTCCCTTGTATCCTTAAAATTTTGCACACTTCTCATTAAGCTTAAAAATTCGACTCACTTGTTGCCCTACTACATTTAAAATTTTGATACACTTGTCACCTCACTAACTTAAAATTTTGTTAAAAATTGTAGATGGCACTCCATTGGACCGAGTTCGTTCAGCTTGAGAAGGACAGCAAGCTGACGTTCGAGAGGGACTTGTTCGAGTTGAGCAAGCTGTTAGGTCGCCCCGCTCCAGAGTTCAAGGAGCTCAGGTTGACGTTCACGGAGTCGGGAGACTGAGTTGGCTCATCGAGTCATCAGTTCGCAGGAACATCAAGTCCCCAGTTCCAGGACGATCATCTTCACCACCAAGGCCTCTATCTGGGTTGACGGTCTCTGTACTGCCGCACAGAGGTTGCTAGCCCGACTTTGTGAGGAGCACAAGACGGAGTTGGCAAACTCCCGTTTCCGGTTCTACGGGAGGCGCAACAGCGACGGACACCCTACTCCTACCCTTTACCACCCGATGTTTGGGAGCTACATCCTGGACATGGAGCTCTTACTTCACTACACCCAGGATGATCTGATGCGCACTAAGGTTCAGCTTCACTTTGATCGCATCTCGCTTGTTGAGATTCGCGAGAATGAGGAGAAGCTGCTGGAGGAGAAGGTCGCTCTTCTCACGAAGAGGGCCCAGCTGAGGAGGACCATCGTGAAGCTCCGCAAGAAGGTGGCAGAGCAGGACCAGCTGATCGAGGAGCTAGAGCACCATACTGACGAGATGGAGGAGGAGGGCGAGGATCTCCGCAAGGAGAACAACGCTTTCCTCAGTGACGATGATGACTTCGTGGAGGAGATGGATTGTGAGGAGGAGATGATGAGGAGGAGTTAGTTGACGAGGAGGAGGAGCCACTCGAGGCAGTACTCGAGGACGAGGAGGAGGAGCCACTCGAGGCAGTTCTCGAGGACGAGGAGGAGGATCCCGAGGAGCCACCCTACCAGTCAGATGCTGACGTGTTAGAGCTGGAGGTTCCACCTCAGTAGGCGAGTGACTTGATCACTACCGCAGGATTAGGTTGACCCCCTATCGCTAGTCGAGTCGAAGTAGTGGTTCTTTTGGAAACCAGATGTTATGTATCTTAGATGTAGGGTGATGTTGTAAGCTTGATGTTGTTGTGAACTCCTTGATGTGATGTTGGTAATATATAAGTATGTTTGTCTTGTTGATCTGTGTGAAATATTTTTCATATAATCCTTAATTAATCAACCACTTGCGATCGTCTTTTCCCTTAGTCGAACTTTTCTTTGCCTTGCCTCTTATACCCGGTGTGCTTCAGGATGCCGCCCCGTCGTGCGGAAGGAGGAGCACCACCACCACCGGACCCAACCCCCGCCCAACTTCTCGCGCTTATCATGGAGGAACGTGAAAATGCCCGGCAAGAGCGCCAAGCTCATCTCGCTGCCCTACAGCAACTCGCAGCCGCTTATAACAACAACAACAACAACAACAACAACAACAACAACAACAATGGTGGTAATGGCAATGGCGATGGAAACCAGCGATCCACCTTAGGCGATTTCCAGAAGACCAACCCACCTACCTATTCCAAGGGACTTCACCCCTGGAAGCCGATGATTGGCTTCGCACCATCGACAACAATCTGGAAGTTGCTGCTGTGGGAGAAAATGAGAAAGTGTTGTATGCAACCCACTATCTCGCTGGACCTGCACGAGCTTGGTGGGAAACTACCAAGGCTCTCCAGCAAGCTGGTCATGTTATCAACTGGGCTGAGTTCCAGGAGAAGTTCCGCAAGAAGCATATTCCCAGCGGACTTATTGAGAGGAAGAAGGATGAGTTCCGCAGCTGAGGCAGGGAAGTAAGATGTGGTCGGTTATCTGGATGAGTTTACCGACTTATCTCGGTATGCTCCTGATGACACCGACAAGAAGAGAAGAAGATGGAGCGTTTCATGAGTGGACTTCATGATGAACTGCAGTGTGCTCTGGTTATCCATGACTTCCATGATCTGGAGTCACTTGTGGACAAAGCCATCCAGCTGGAGACCAAGCGCAAGTCTATGTATGAAGGTCGCAAGAGGAGGATGAATGCTCAGGAAGGTTCGAGCAGCCAGAAGCCTCGTATCTTTCAGCAAAACCCCAGGCCTTATCGTCCACCCCAAGCTCCACGCCCCAATTTCCCTAACCGCCCAAACAACTTCAACCGCCCCAATGACAATAACCGTCCCGGAGGAAACTTCAACAACTTCACCCGCAATACCAATGTTGTCTGCTTTGAATGCGGCAACAAGGGTCACTACTCCAGAGAATGCCCCAATCCCAAGAGGAATGTTCGCCCCAATGCGCCGGCACCGAACAATGGTCAAGGCCGCAATGGAAATGGAAATGGCAAGAATGCCGCACCCCGCGGAAATGCTGCTGTTGCCAAGGGTCGTCTGCACCACATCAATGCTGAAGAAGCTCAGGATGCGCCAGATGTTGTGCTGGGTACGTTCCTTGTCAACTCAGTACCTGCAACTGTTCTGTTTGATTCTGGTGCTACCCATTCATTTGTTACCCAAGAATTTGTTGCTAAGGGAGGTTTAGTCGAGAGCCTCTTACCCAAACCCATGGTCATCCAAATCCCAGAATCCACCGTAGAGACCAAGATGTTTTGCTCCGATGTACCCCTTGAGATCAAAGGAGAAAAGTTTCCAGTTAACTTAATTGTTCTGGGAACCCAAGGCATCGATGTTATACTCGGTATGAATTGGTTAGCCAAGTACCATGGTCGAATTGACTGTGCCAGAAGAGCTGTATCCATCACCACCGACAAAGAAGTAGAAGTGGAGTATGTGTCTGAAACCAACATTCTCACCCAGGCTGCCATGAGAGCATAGCTCGACCCGCCCTAGATGAGATCCGTGTTGTTCACCTATTCCGAGATGTTTTCCCTGAAGAATTGCCTGGTATGCCGCCAGACCGGGAATTGAGTTCATAATTGAGCTTATCCCAGGAACAGCCCCTATATCCCAAAGCCTTATCGGATGAATCCGGAAGAACTGGTTGAGTTGAAGAAGCAGTTGGCAGATATGCTCAGCAAAGGACTTGTTCGTCCAAGCGCTTCACCTTGGGGATCACCCATTATTTTTGTGGACAAGAGAGACGGTACCACACGCCTGTGTGTGGATTATCGCAAGCTGAATGACGTGACCATTAAAAACAAGTACCCTCTTCCCAAGATCGAGGATCTGTTCGATCAAATGAACGGAGCCCGAGTCTTTTCCAAGATCGATCTTCGGACAGGTTACCATCAGTTGAAGATCAGAGAGACAGACATTCCCAAGACCGCCTTCACCACTCGTTACGGTTTGTTTGAATACACCGTGATGTCTTTTGGTCTGACCAATGCCCCAGCCTATTTCATGAATCTCATGAACAAGATTTTCATGGAGTACCTCGACAAGTTCGTGGTAGTTTTCCTTGATGACATCCTTATTTATTCCAAGACCGAAGAAGAGCATGCTGAACACCTGCGTCTAGTTTTGGAGACCCTCCGAGAGCACCAGCTGTATGCCAAGCTTAGCAAGTGTGAGTTTTGGCTCAGTGAAGTGGCATTTCTCGGACATGTTGTATCTGCCGGAGGAATTTCTGTGACCCCGAGAAGATCCAAGCCATTGTTGACTGGTTAGCCCCAACCAGTGTGACTGAAATCCGAAGCTTTCTCGGACTCGCCGGTTATTACCGCAAGTTCGTTGAAGGATTTTCCAGTATAGCCAAACCCATGACCCAACTGTTGAAGAAGGACAAGAAATTTGAATGGACTCAGAAGTGTGAGATAGTTTCCAAGAACTGAAGAAGAGACTAACCTCAGCCCCAATTTTGATTATGCCAGACGTCACCAAGAGTTTCGACGTGTATTGCGATGCATCACGCCTCGGACTTGGTTGCGTTCTGATGCAAGAAGGCAAAGTTGTGTCGTACCTGTCCCGGCAGTTGCGACCGCATGAAGAGAATTACCCAACCCATGACCTGGAGTTAGCTGCTGTTGTTCTTGCTCTTAAAACGTGGCGTCCCTATCTTGCGGGACATCGCTGTGAGATCTATACGGATCATAAGAGCTTGAAGTATATTTTCACCCAGAAGAGTTGAACCTGCGACAGAGGAGATGGATGGAATTAATCAAGGATTATGATATTGGAATCCATTATCACCCCGGAAAGGCTAATGTAGTTGCCGATGCCCTTAGTCGCAAACCCTGCACCCTGAATGCCTTGATCCAAGCCGAACAGCCAGCCTTGTTCAAAGAGTTCAAAGATTTTGGACTAGAACTTGTTAGCCATGGTTATCTCGCCAATTTAGAGTTACCCCAACCCTGATGGATCAAATCAAAGAAGCCCAAAAAGGTCATGAAAGCATTGAAGGAATTAGGAAGAAGATTTCCTCGGCAAAGCACCCGGTTTTACCGAAGATGCTGAAGGAGTGCTGAAATTCAATGACCGTATCTGTGTGCCCAATGTCACGGAACTTAAGGAGTTAATCCTGAAGGAGGCCCATGAGACCCCTTATTCAATCCACCCCGGCGGAACCAAAATGTACCAAGACCTTCGAGAAAGATTTTGGTGGCATGGAATGAAGCGAGAGATTGGTTCATTCGTAGCCAAATGTGATATCTGTCAGCGAGTCAAGGCTGAACATCAGCGACCCGCTGGATTGCTTCAACCTTTGAAAATTCCCGAGTGGAAGTGGGATGAGATTGGAATGGATTTTATTACCGGACTTCCAAGATCCAACCGAGGCCATGATTCAATCTGGGTCATCGTTGATCGACTGACCAAGGTTTGCCCATTTATTCCTGTCAAGACATGTGGGGACCCGGACTAGCTGTCCGAAATACCCGTTTATGCTTAACACAACGATCCCGTGCTCAGTCTGTCATTGCACATAAATCCGAATTGGATACCAAAGTTTACATCCATTACAATACCGAATAAAAAGTCTTACATAAATGGTCATTTAGACCAAGTCTTACATAGGTGCCTTCATGGCCAAACCAAATATATCAGCGGAAGCTACGGCGTAGTAGACATCATATTCTAACGATGACAACCCGACAGGCAGCTGACTTGTGGAGATCCTTAGTTGGCGTAGAAGTCGCCATACTCCTGCTCGGCGTAGTGTTCCTCCTCGTTGTCTGGCTAGGACATAGCCAGGGACGAAACCAATATGAGTACATTTGAATGTACTCGCAAACTACCCCAACATGAGTATGCATAGTTTGACTTAAAGGACCACTTTTTTATTTTAAACATCTGTATATTTTATTGAAAAAGGTAAAAGATTTTTATAACTATCTTTAAAGAAAGTCATCTTTTTATCTGTTTTCTCCAAAACTCCCCTTTTTCCCGACCATAACCCGTCATGGTCCACTTCCTCCATCTACCTCATACCGATCCGTTGGATAGGTAAAGAAACATTCTCCACTTCATTTTCTTTTTAGAACTCAAATTTTTTAAAAACTTGCACAAGGTCTTAGGAACAGTCTCCCAATTGTCCATATCCGAGGACTCGGCTATTCGAAGAGTTTTTAACACTCTGCAGAGGTAGCACGCTTTTAACCCACATCCATCCGGCATACTCATCGTGTCTGCCAGTCTCGCCATACCAGGTGTATGCGAAGTAAGCGCCGGCCATAGCCTCTTATTTGCTCATCTAGTATAGGATCCTTCCCAGATGACACTTTCCATCAACACCCAGTCCAGTTTCCCGTCAGAAACCCTAAGTGTGAGGACTCATAGTTTTGTCGGCGGTTTATGGTGGAACCTTCTATCCTCCCCACCAACTTGTGTGAGGACCGGTCAGGGGGTAGGTCCTCGGACCATCCCTCATGCATATCGGAGTCATCTCCGTCGATGAGGTATCCCCATACTAATAAGAGCAAATACATGACTAAGCCTTTTCCCATATGTGGTAAATGTGGTGCACAGGGGTAAGATTGGTCGTCATAGTTACTAGGACACTGTGCTTTTTTCATAAACTCACCATTTTTCCACTTCTACATTCCAACACCGACATCACGGCATTCCATAACCACA
>CAMZMU010000063.1:12542379-12630414 GCA_947311845.1 Poa pratensis
CAGCTTTGGGCCAAAAAACGGCGCGCCGAAGCATCGGAATCTATGACCTACAAATAGTTATCTAGGTTGTAAACCCGGTAATACAAAATTATACAATTTCGTGTTCGAAATTTCTCGAAACAGTCCAATACCTTATTGGTCATAGAGAATTTGTGTAGAACCGAGAGAATACACAATTCGATGCAAACACTCACATAACTCACCGTTAACTTCGTTTTTATGCTATGATGTCAAAAAGATGTTTTCTCCGTAGATCATTATGCACGATTCTCTTATTTGCCATTTTCTCTGCAGTGACACAACTTACTTTCATGCACGCCCAAATCCAACAATACTCATTTTAACTCAAATTTTGCACATAAAGTCATCAATAAGTACCTTTTTATGCCTTGATCGATTTTTTATCGTTTCGTAGACCGTTATACCTAACTTTCGTGTTTTCCCAGATATGACCCCCGGTCAAGAATTTAGATAACTTTTGCAAGGAAACTCCGATTGAGATGAAACTAATTTGTTGGAAAGATAACCCTGAGAACTAACCAGCAGAAAGTGGAATTCTTGGAAAGAGCAATAGAGAAAATAACTAAAACGGAGAGGTGTGGCTGAACCTTTGTAACACGGACATGTAGAATTCCCTACATCGTAAACGCAATAAAAGTAGCAGGCAAATCTCGTTTTTCAAAAGACACTTGATCTTGTCTCGTGAACCAATATGGGGAAGCGTCTCTTAGAAATCGACTTCACTTGACCTTTATCACCAACGGATGGCAACCTTGAAGCCTATGATCTCTACGCTCACACAATCTTCTCCTTCAGGTCCATTGGTCAACCCTCTTTCGATGCCGGTCAAAGGGGTAGACGACGTGGGGCCCACGGGTCGAGCTTTGGGCCAAAAACGGCGCGCCGAAGCATCGGAATCTATGACCTACAATAGATTATTTGGGTTGAAACCCTATAATACAAAAATTAAACAAATTTCGTGTTCGAAATTTCTCAAAACAGTCCAATACCTTATTGGATAGAGAATTTGCGTAGAACCGAGAGAATACACAATTCGATGCAAACACTGCACATAACTCACGTTAACTTCGATTTTTATGCTATGATGTCAAAAAGATGTTTTCTCCGTAGATCATTACGCACGATTCTCTTATTTGCCATTTTCTCTACGCAGTGACACAAACTTACTTTCATGCACGCCCAAACCCAACAATACTCATTTTAACTCAAATTTTGCACATAAAGTCATCAATAAGTACCTTTTGTATGCCTTGATCGATTTTTTATCGTTTCGTAGACCGTTATACCTAACTTTCGTGTTTTCCCAGATATGACCTCCCGGTCAAGAATTTAGATAACTTTTGCAAGGAAACTCCGATTGAGATGAAACTAATTTTGTTGGAAAGATAACCCTGAGAACTAACCAGCAGAAAGTGGAATTCTTGGAAAAGAGCAATAGAGAAAATAACTAAAACGGAGAGGTGTGGCTGAACCTTTGTAACACGGACATGTAGAATTCCCTACATCGTAAACGCAATAAAAGTAGCAGGCAAATCTCGTTTTTCAAAAGACACTTGATCTTGTCTCGTGAACCAATATGGGGAAGCGTCTCTTAGAAATCGACTTCACTTGACCTTTATCACCAACGGATGGCAACCTTGAAGCCTATGATCTCTACGCTCACACAATCTTCTCCTTCAGGTATTGGTCAACCTCTTTCGATGCCGGTCAAAGGGGTAGACGACGTGGGGCCCACGGGTCGAGCTTTGGGCCAAAAACGGCGCGCCGAAGCATCGGAATCTATGACCTACAATAGATTATTTGGGTTGAAACCCTATAATACAAAAATTAAACAAATTTCGTGTTCGAAATTTCTCAAAACAGTCCAATACCTTATTGGTCATAGAGAATTTGTGTAGAACCGAGAGAATACACAATTCGATGCAAACACTTCACATAACTCACGGTTAACTTCGATTTTATGCTATGATGTGAAAAAGATGTTTTCTCCGTAGATCACTATGCACGATTCTCTTATTTGCCATTTTCTCTGCGCAGTGACACAAACTTATTTTCATGCACGCCCAAACCCAACAATACTCATTTTAACTGAAATTTTGCACATAAAGTCATCAATAAGTACCTTTTACATGCCTTGATCCATTTTTTATCGTTTCGTAGACCGTTATACCTAACTTTCGTGTTTTCCCAGATATGACCTCCCCGGTCAAGAATTTAGATAACTTTTGCAAGGAAACTCCGATTGAGATGAAACTAATTTTGTTGGAAAGATAACCCTGAGAACTAACCAGCAGAAATTGGAATTCTTGGAAAAGATCAATAGAGAAAATAACTAAAACAGAGAGGTGTGGCTGAACCTTTGTAACACGGACATGTAGAATTCCCTACATCATAAACGCAATAAAAGTAGCAGGCAAATCTCGTTTTCAAAAGACACTTGATCTTGTCTCGTGAACCAATATGGGGAAGCGTCTCTTAGAAATCGACTTCACTTGACCTTTATCACCAACGGATGGCAACCTTGAAGCCTATGATCTCTACGCTCACACAATCTTCTCCATCAGGTCTATTGGTCAACCTCTTTCGATGCCGGTCAAAGGGGTAGACGACGTGGGGCCCACGGGTCGAGCTTTGGGCCAAAAACGGCGCGCCCAAGCATCGGAATCTATGACCTACTATAGATTATTGGGTTGAAACCCTATAATACAAAAATTAACAAATTTCGTGTTCGAAATTTCTCAAAACAGTCCAATACCTTATTGGTCATAGAGAATTTGTGTAGAACCGAGAGAATACACAATTCGATGCAAACACTGCACATAACTCACGTTAACTTCGATTTTTGCTATGATGTGAAAAAGATGTTTTCTCCGTAGATCATTATGCACGATTCTCTTATTTGCCATTTTCTCTACGCAGTGACACAAACTTATTTCATGCACGCCCAAACCCAACAATACTCATTTTAACTCAAATTTTGCACATAAAGTCATCAATAAGTACCTTTTATGCCTTGATCCATTTTTTATCGTTTCGTAGACCGTTATACCTAACTTTCGTGTTTTCCCAGATATGACCTCCCCGGTCAAGAATTTAGATAACTTTTGCAAGGAAACTCCGATTGAGATGAAACTAATTTTGTTGGAAAGATAACCCTGAGAACTAACCAGCAGAAATTGGAATTCTTGGAAAAGATCAATAGAGAAAATAACTAAAACAGAGAGGTGTGGCTGAACCTTTGTAACACGGACATGTAGAATTCCCTACCTCATAAACGCAATAAAAGTAGCAGGCAAATCTCGTTTTCAAAAGACACTTGATCTTGTCTCGTGAACCAATATGGGGAAGCGTCTCTTAGAAATCGACTTCACTTGACCTTTATCACCAACGGATGGCAACCTTGAAGCCTATGATCTCTACGCTCACACAATCTTCTCCATCAGGTCTATTGGTCAAACCTCTTTCGATGCCGGTCAAAGGGGTAGACGACGTGGGGCCCACGGGTCGAGCTTTGGGCCAAAAACGGCGCGCCCAAGCATCGGAATCTATGACCTACTATAGATTATCTGGGTTGAAACCCTATAATACAAAAATTATACAAATTTCGTGTTCGAAATTTCTCAAAACAGTCCAATACCTTATTGGTCATAGAGAATTTGTGTAGAACCGAGAGAATACACAATTCGATGCAAACACTTCACATAACTCACGGTTAACTTCGATTTTATGCTATGATGTGAAAAAGATGTTTTCTCCGTAGATCACTATGCACGATTCTCTTATTTGCCATTTTCTCTGCGCAGTGACACAAACTTATTTTCATGCACGCCCAAACCCAACAATACTCATTTTAACTGAAATTTTGCACATAAAGTCATCAATAAGTACCTTTTACATGCCTTGATCCATTTTTTATCGTTTCGTAGACCGTTATACCTAACTTTCGTGTTTTCCCAGATATGACCTCCCCGGTCAAGAATTTAGATAACTTTTGCAAGGAAACTCCGATTGAGATGAAACTAATTTTGTTGGAAAGATAACCCTGAGAACTAACCAGCTGAAAGTGGAATTCTTGGAAAAGATCAATAGAGAAAATAACTAAAACAGAGAGGTGTGGCTGAACCTTTGTAACACGGACATGTAGAATTCCCTACGTCCTAAACGCAATAAAAGTAGCAGGCAAATCTCGTTTTCAAAAGACACTTGATCTTGTCTCGTGAACCAATATGGGGAAGCGTCTCTTAGAAATCGACTTCACTTGACCATTATCACCAACGGATGGCAACCTTGAAGCCTATGATCTCTACGCTCACACAATCTTCTCCTTCAGGTCCATTGGTCAACCCTCTTTCGAGGCCGGTCAAATGGGTAGACGATGTGGGGCCAACGGGTCGAGCTTTGGGCCAAAAACGGCGCGCCGAAGCATCGGAATCTATGACCTACAATAGATTATTTGGGTTGAAACCCTATAATACAAAAATTAAACAAATTTCGTGTTCGAAATTTCTCATAACAGTCCAATACTTTATTGGTCATTGAGAATTTGTGTAGAACCAAGAGAATACACAATTCGATGCAAACACTGCACATAACTCACTGCTAACTTCGATTTTTATGCTATGATGTCAAAAAGATGTTTTCTCCGTAGATCATTACGCACGATTCTCTTATTTGCCATTTTCTCTGCGCAGTGACACAAACTTACTTTCATGCACGCCCAAACCCAACAATACTCATTTTAACTCAAATTTTGCACATAAAGTCATCAATAAGTACCTTTTGTATGCCTTGATCGATTTTTTATCATTTCGTAGACCGTTATACCTAACTTTCGTGTCTTCCACATATGACCGCCCCGATCAAGAATTTAGATAACTTTTGCAAGGAAACTCCGATTGAGATGAAACTAATTTTGTTGGAAAGATAACCCTGAGAACTAACCAGCAGTAAGTGGAATTCTTGGAAAAGATCAATAGAGAAAATAACTAAAACAGAGAGGTGTGGCTGAACCTTTGTAACACGGACATGTAGAATTCCCTACATCGTAAACGCAATAAAAGTAGCAGGCAAATCTTGTTTTCAAAAGACACTTGACCTTGTCTCGTGAACCAATATGGGGAAGCGTCTCTTAGAAATCGACTTCACTTGACCTTTATCACCAACGGATGGCAACCTTGAAGCCTATGATCTCTACGCTCACACAATCTTCTCCTTCAGGTCCATTGGTCAACCCTCTTTCGAGGCCGGTCAAATGGGTAGACGATGTGGGGCCAACGGGTCGAGCTTTGGGCCAAAAACGGCGCGCCGAAGCATCGGAATCTATGACCTACAATAGATTATTTGGGTTGAAACCCTATAATACAAAAATTAAACAAATTTCGTGTTCGAAATTTCTCATAACAGTCCAATACTTTATTGGTCATTGAGAATTTGTGTAGAACCAAGAGAATACACAATTCGATGCAAACACTGCACATAACTCACTGCTAACTTCGATTTTTATGCTATGATGTCAAAAAGATGTTTTCTCCGTAGATCATTACGCACGATTCTCTTATTTGCCATTTTCTCTGCGCAGTGACACAAACTTACTTTCATGCACGCCCAAACCCAACAATACTCATTTTAACTCAAATTTTGCACATAAAGTCATCAATAAGTACCTTTTGTATGCCTTGATCGATTTTTTATCATTTCGTAGACCGTTATACCTAACTTTCGTGTCTTCCCACATATGACCGCCCCGATCAAGAATTTAGATAACTTTTGCAAGGAAACTCCGATTGAGATGAAACTAATTTTGTTGGAAAGATAACCCTGAGAACTAATGCGGTGACCCAGCACACCACTGCATATTGTAGTGTACAAGTCGTTGACATAACACCCACGGAAGGACTAATCCGTAAATATTACATCACTCAGAGTAGTACAAAAGAAACATTGCGGGTCCACTTTATTACACACTGCTAAAGATTACAAGTCAGAAATGCATAAAAACATCGACATCTTCCTCTGACATGGGAGGAATGTCTATTATTGCGATGTTGACAGGAGTCAACCTACAAGCGATAGAAAATAGCAAACTAAGAACCATCTTGGCTCAGCCGCTAAGTAGTACTAGTCTAGTCTGACTCGGCCAGGTTCCTACTATGATAACTTTAAGTCTCCACCTCCTCCTCTTCGGCGTCGTCGGCTCCGTAGGCGATGATGTAGTCGACGCCTTCTATTCCTCCAGACAGATCAGGTGCTTCAAAATACAACTCGTCGGCATGATATGCTCCAAAGTCGTCTTCAGCGATCTCATCAGAGTCTAAGCAGAGATCAACGGAGGAAAAGGGTGAGCAACACTAGCGTTACCCAGCAAGTTCAATAATAGATGATAAAGTGTATGATGCACTATCTACCATCCTGACCAAAAAGTCATGGATGTATATGCAATCTTTTGTAAAACATTTTTAGGAAAAGGTCTATTTTATTTTAGAAAACTATGCCCCGAGCCTCCACGGGTCTTTAGTCATCAATTGGGATGCCTTTCCCACAGCGTTCTGTAGTTCCCTCCTGGAACAAGGATGTGACAGTCACAATTTCTTTGTTTAACTCTGCAGAGCTGCACCACTTTACCCAACAGCAGCCTGGCTCCTCTTGCTCTCTTCGCACACCATGTGTGCTATAGCCAGAACTCAGGGCAACAAGTCATGTGGAGTCGCCTCCCCGCACAACACATATCCGCCCATTTGTGACGCGGCTGGTAACTAAGACCACTGGCCTGCCACCCCTCCCAAGCTTCTATTCCAGTCACTCCGTCGAGTGGGAAGGTCACGCGCTTCCACGCAGTTGGCCGCCGCAACGGACGCAACCAGGTAATAGCATGCCGAGGATATGTGAACGAGGGAAGAAACCTCTGACGAGCCCATCCATAGTGAATCTGTTGGCTGATGCTTCAATACGGCGCAAGGATCACTGGGTCATGGGTTATTAATCCTAGGTATATACTTTCCCGTACAATGGAACCTCCACCACAACATCAATCCGTGGTTCCACTGCCAGCCAACCATATATATAGCATTTCACATCATTCGAAAATATATTTTTCTTTTTCATGCAATGATAAACCATAGTACTTTGTAATTACTTTGATAAAAATAATCAATCGAGAACATGCAAGTTGGAACTTGCCTTGAGACTGACAGGTAATGCAGTCTAAAGCTTCCGACGAATTGGGACCTTCGTGTTCGGAAAATCAATATCATTGTCTGTATGAGACAATGTTGAAAAACCAAATACATGCCAATATGCATATAATGAGATGATTTTTATTCTTTCCCAAAATTCCCCAGAGTTTTGTTAAGGATTTCTTTTTAAAGATTTCTTTGATTTGAATTTTAAGTAGGATGAGTAACATGACAGTCATAATGTAGTTCAAATAATATTTTGAACTTGATACATAATTTTCCCATATTATTTTCTTTTGAAAATAATTTGAAATATTTCAAACTCATTTCCACTTAAGGATCATTTGAATTTTTGCTATAAGAATTAGTTTTCAATAAATCCAATAGATATTTTATTTGGATTACTTATTTTCTTCTGATATATGTAGATATTTTTAAGTTATTTTTATGATTTTATTTGAATTTATAGCAAGTTTTGAAATTTGGAAAAATTTCATAATTTAAAAAATATTTGCAAATAGGTCCCTGGTCCAATTTGGGTTCAACCAGGTCAAAACTCGAGTCTGGCTCGGGTCAACCCGACCGAGCCTCTTCTCTCTCTCTCTCTCTCTCTCTCTCTCTCTCTCTCTCGAGCACGAGCCCGTGCTCGACCTCCTCTGGCGCTCATGTCGCCCGCACCGTCGCTGCCTCGCCCCGGCCAACTCCGGCCATCTCCGCCGCCGTGCCGTGGGGCAAAATACTCCCCTCGCTCTGCTCTTCCTCCTCACCGGAGCGATTTGAGTTCCGCTTCCTCTCGCGGCCGTGCTCAACCCGTTAGGGTTTCGGTGCTGGCCCGGCTTGCCGCCGTTCGTGACCCTCTTCCCCGGCGTGCTCACCGTGGCTGGGCGCAGAGCTCACCCTCTGTGCCGCCATGGTGTGGTGGTGCTGGTCCACGACCTCCGTGTGCCCCCTCCACTGGTAGCGCGAGCACTGCCTCGCCGCCGTGGAGCTACGGCCATGGACGCACGGTAAAATATCTTCTCCTCCCTCTCTTCTCCACTCTCTACCCTAAGCTAGCTCGAGATGCTGCTGTAAGAATTGATTTGAACATATTTCCTTTGGTTGTTTTAGGTTTTGTGATGAACAGAGGATGATTCTAGATGAATTTCTCGGATATGTGCACTGCCTCCTCTATGTGCACACATTAGAGGTGAATGGTGTAGATCTAGCAGGTTTAGATCCATCCATTGCCTCTGGATGCAATGTTGGGAGCATTTCTTGCTCACAAAAGATGAAATTTTCTTTAGAAAAATAATTCTGAGCTAGAACTAGTACTAGCTGTGATGATTAATTGGTTTAGAGCATGATTTGATCATGTTTTGCTCACTGTGATGCCTCCTTGTAGAGTTACACAGTAGCTTTCTTGATTAAAAATGATTTTTTATGCTTTCCTGTGCTTCTTCTAAGTGCACAGTTCTGATATGAGCAGCTAATCCAGCTCTGCTGGTTCACTGTCATGTGGGTGATGCTTTATTAAGCAAAATAAGAACAGATGCTACACTAAGATCAACCCCTTGCTTTTGTAGATGCTCAAACAAAATGATATTGCACTCAACTGCACTTCCTGTCTCACTCTGTCCTATTGCTAGCACAAAACAGAAGTTCTCTGCTGTGCTAATTACTTTTCTATAGCACCTTACCTTGCTTGCAAGGTTCTGTTAAGAACAGATGCTAAAAATCACTCATGCATGGTTCTATCATTTACAGAACCTGCTAAATCACTCTCTAGCTCATATTTAACAACCTTGGGTGTAGAGCAGATAAAGCTACGGTAGAATCTGATCTTGCTCCAGGGTTCAACCACCTCTTCTGAACTGCTTCTTGTGGTTCTACTGTCTTCTCTTGCTACTGGCTTCCTTCTTGGGTTTAGTGGCTTGTGGTAGATGGTTTAGGTGATCTCCATGATTGGCTTGTGGTTTTTGGTTGTTCTTGGTGAAGAACAGATGGATTTGTGATCTGATGTGATGATGGTTGTGCACTGTATGTGTTGTGATGGCTGTGAATTTGTGTGTTCTTGTGGCTACGGCTTGGGTCTATATTTATACACATTTGAGCACTTCTGTGCTTGTGACACCAGGATAACTGAGCTGTGGTGACTAACCTACTTACAGTGGCCCTCTTTGCCTCGAGCTGCTCTATTTGACTCATTCCTGCACTCCTTTTCACCTAGGAGATCAGCTCAGCTCTGCTGCTGCGCAGTTCATCTCCCCCTGGTGATAGCTATGAGTCATTCTTGACTCATTGCTCCTATTTGGTCCAGATTTCTATGTGGCAATGCTTGGCTGAGAATTGGGGATGCTAAAGATAGTCGGTTTGCTAATTAAACTCAAGTGTGTGGCCAATTAAGCTAGTAATTAGCTTTAGATGTGGGTTTAGGATCCACTTGTCAATTAATGGCAAGTGTGATACCAAATTGTTGCCTCTTTTACTTGCATTTGTTTTCTGGTTTAAAGTGGAGCTTGTGGATTTATGTGTTGCCTTTCTTAAATGATCATGAGATCATAATGCTCAATTAGCACTTGTTGCCTTTGATGTTTGTTGCCTGAAGATGATTTCTGTTAAGTGCTATTCTTAAACCTTTGCCCCTAATGTTGCCTTCAGTTTCAATGAGCATGATCAACAGATCAGTCCCTTTTGTTGCCTCAGGATTTTATTTGCATGCTCCACATCAGTCTAACCAAACCATAGTTTTGGTTAGGCTAAACCAGATTTCAAATATTAACATGCCAGCACCAAATGGTGTTGGCAACATTTTAACCATAACCATTTCCTTTATTTTGATGTTTATTTTGCAGGTTGAAGATCTTCTGAAAATTTCAGAAGTGAAGATTTAGTTTTCGGATTTTATTTATACTCTTTTGTAATCTCACACTTGGTGTAATTATGTAATTGTAAATCTAGTTGTAAAGAACAGATTGTAACATTAGTTTTGTTTGTAAATGTGTTGATGAATTTTTGTAAAGAAATGGATTCAAACATGTTTGTTATATTTATATTTGAACTTGTTGAAAAATATGATCATTTATTTGTAAATCATTTGAATGTTTGAAATGATATGTATATGTCTTGTATTGATTTCTTTGGAATGATTCATTCCTTTTTTTGTTATAATTTATATATCTTGTGTTATTGAAATATTCTATGTGTGTGTATGGAAAGAATTAGGAAAGAATCAAAATTTGACATAACCATTTTGTAAAAGTAGGGTTTTGAAAATAAGTAGTGGGGTGTATCGACACCTCTCGTCTATCTGTCGATGCCTGACTCCCAGACCCTCGACACTCGTCTGATATCGACTCCCGACCCTTTTATCACAAAAGCGCGAAAATTATCCAGATTTTACCAAAAGATGCATGTATGCACAAATGCAGTTCCTATTTCTACCCTCTCGAGTCCTATAACTGCGGGGTATTACATCCTCTCCCCTTAAACTAAACTTCGTCCCGAAGTGTGATAACCTAAATTTTGGCTAGATTTATTAATTTGATTAAAATGAATTTAGCTTTTGATCAGTCTAATTGTGCTAATCTCTTGTATATAACTAGTTGTCAAATTGTGCATGCAATAGAAAAATAGAGGAGTTGTTTTGGCTTGCTTGTGCATCTTCATTACGTGGTAGCTCTAGTCCTTGCATGCAATCGATCGTATAGTGCATGGCTGACGTTAGAGCATACGTTACCAAGGATCAACGTGGCAGCATGTCAGTGGAGTAGTCAGCCTTGCTTTATCCTACGTGGGCAAGAGCATGGCAGTCAGCCTGTGAGAGGAGGACGCGTGCCAACGGAGTGATCTTTGACTCGCTTGGAGGGCCAGCAGCTAGACAGTTTCCTCCCGGCTGCTCGAAGAGTCAAGCGGCAGGGCGGCTTGATATTTAGGCGTCAAGCGGCGCAGATATTTTCGGAAGCCGGCGGTCCTCTCCCGTCCTGTAAATATGGCAGCTCTGCTGCTGATCAGCGCATCGATCAATCGACCGATCAAATCATCAAAGTGAGGCAGAGAGTGCAACCAGAGAGTGAGAAGAGAGCGACGACCATGCGGAGTCCATGTTCTCGCCGAAATGGTATTCTCAGCTCGAGGCGTTGGTGCATGAAAGAAATAGAAGGCGACGGTGAGAGCTAGGCAGAGGTCGCCGGCAGGGCGGCAGGAGATCTACGACGGCCGGTGCGGGTGATGGCGGCGATTCTACGACGGCGGCGAGCGAGAGCGACAGAGCTCGGTGGCATGCGACGGCCGGCAAATGGAGTGTCTGATGGTGGTATTCTCTGGTCGTATGGCGTACGGGGCCATAGCTTATTCATGGAGTGGTTAATCGTTCTGGAGCTGACCGTGGGCGTTGATATTATTTCAGCAAGCTAGCTAACCGAGGCAAGTGGTCACTTTGCTAATCCTTTGATTTACCTTGCTAGTAGTAGTTTCACTACTCCTAGTTCTATCTTGTTGATTTATCCTTGTTGCATGTGGTGCTTGTATTTCTACATGCACTGCTCTCGTTGATCTCCTTGTTGATCATTGCGATATTGGAGAGACATGGTTCTCTCATTCTTGGTTGAATCGGCATGTATTGCCAGGCTCATGCGGAGGCACGAGCACATGTTTTAGCTGAGCTCACGCGGAGGCGTGATTCCTGATATTTGGCTTGATCTCTTATTGTCTCCACAAGATAAATGTTTTTCCGTATTGGTGTCACGACGGCAAACGTATTGTACCGGTCGTAGTTCTGGTATGGGACAGTCTGAGTTCTCCGCGAGGGGCGGCCCTTGTTCGGGAAAGTGTCGGTGATGGATCCGTAGGAGCAATCGGCACGAGTAGGTCAAGGTGTCCGGTGTCTGAGCGGGTAAAAGGGCTCTGCTCGTTCTGGAGCCTGTGTGGTTCTGGTCGAGGTTGTTGACGTCGGAGTACCCCTCTTAAGAGTGTAAAAGCGTGAATATTCACCCCTATGAGTCCCGGGTAGGGAACCTTGCTGTCATGTGTGATACCGATACATGGTCATTCACCATCCTTAACTCTATATTTTCTCGGTGGATGATTTTGTTCTTCTAAATCAAGTTTCTTTGATGCCTTATTTATCTTATTCACTGTAGAATACAGTAAGGCCGTTACTACTGTATTCGATACTCTGATCTTTATTGTTTAGTAAAGTACTGCTTGCTGAGTATGATTTATCGTACTCACCCTTGCCTCTTCATGTTTTTTTATGATATCAGAGTGCGCAGCGGAAGACGACGTTATCCGAGGAGTAGGATGGACCAGTTGGGTGGGACGTATAGAGAACTTTTCATTCTTGTACAATGTATTAATCTTATAAAATTGATTAGAAGAGCTTCTTGAGATCCACTGTGCTGGTTTATCCTGCTTTTCTAGCCTTGCGCGTGTATAGGCTTTGGTCTATAGGCGCGCGGCGGCTGTCATTCTACCGGGCCGGGTCTCGGGGCGTGACAAGAAGTTTCTTTTCTAAGGTACCTGAACAACTGTGGGTAATCTCGTCGCAAATCTTCTTCTTTTTCCCAAGTTGCTTCTTGCTCTGAGTGGTTCTTCCACTGAACATAACAGAACTTAATTGCTCTATTCCTTAATCTTTTCCAATTCTCCCTCAGTATCTTCTCAGGCTGTTCCTCATATGATAGGTCTGGCTTTAAATTCAACTTTTCAAACGCAATTGGTCCTTCTGGTGGCTTCAAACACTTCTTGAGTTGAGATACATGGAACACATTGTGAACTTGTGATAATATAGCAGGTAACTCCAATTCATAGGCTACCTCACCTTTCTGGCTTAAAATTCTGAATGGTCCTATGTATCTAGGACTCAATTTTCCTTTTACTCCAAATCTCTTCACTCCTTTAGTAGGACTAACTCTTAGGTATACCATATCTTGTACCTCTGGTTCCCACTGTCTTCTGGATAGATCAGCGTAACTCTTTTGTCTACTCTGAGCTATTTTGAGACGATCTCTGATAATATCCACAATCTGCTGTTGTTCCTTTATGTACTCAGGTGCAAATTCTTTACTCTCCCCTACTTCAAACCAACATATTGGTGATCTGCACTTCCTTCCATAAAGAGCTTCAAATGGTGCCATCTGAATACTACTCTGATAACTATTGTTATAGGAAAATTCGGCTAAAGCTAAGTGTTCATCCCATGATCCTCCAAAATCAAGTGCACAGGCTCTTAACATATCTTCTAAGATTTGATTTGTCCTTTCTGTCTGTCCACCAGTTTGTGGGTGGTATGCAGTACTATACTTTAGGTTTGAACCCAACTGCTTGTGAAGTTGTCTCCAAAAAGCTGCCGTGAATATGGATCCACGATCTGATACAATACTTTGTGGCACTCCATGCTTGCTAACTATTTCCTTCACATATAAATCTACCAATTGTGCTGCGTTATCTTTCTGATTAATGGCAATGAAATGGGCAGTTTTTGTCAATCTATCCACTATTACCCATATAGAATCCTTATTTCTCCTTGTTCTGGGTAATCCTGTGATAAAATCCATACTGATTTCTTCCCATTTCCATTTGGGAATTGGTAGTGGTTGTAATAATCCTGCGGGACTCTGATGTTCTGCTTTAACTTGTCTACAAGTATGACATTCTGCAACATATCTTGCAATCTCTTTTCATATTATTCCACCAAAATGTCTTCTTCAAATCCATGTACATCTTAGTACTACCTGGATGTATAGAATATGGTGTTTCATGTGCTTCTTTCAAAATTATGCTCTTGATCTCTTGGATATCTGGAACACATATTCTACCATGATACCATAATGAATCAGTTTCTGGCTTCAAGGTGAATTCAGATCTTCTACCTTCTTTAATCCTGCGGATTTCTTCAGCTATGAATTCATCTTCTCTTTGCCGATAAAGGATATTTTCTTTCAATTCCATCTCTGTTTCTTCAACAACTTCCATAGCTGCAATACTATTCAACTCTGGACCTTCCCAGATTTCAATACCAGCTCTTTGTATCTCATTCCTCAATTCCTTGGGCATTCCTTCTTCCATCAAAGGATTACAATTCACTTTACGACTTAATGCATCTGCCACTACATTGGCTTTTCCTGGAGTATAGTTTATTGTCAAGTCATAATCCTTGATTAACTCTAACCATCTCTTCTGCCTCATATTCAGTTCCTTTTGTGTGAAGAAGTATTTCAAACTCTTATGATCCGTATAATTCACACCTTTCTCCATAAAGAAAATGTCTCCATTGCTTTAAAGCATAAACTACTGCTGCTAACTCCAAATCATGTGTAGGATAGTTAAGTTCATGTGGCTTTAACTGCCTTGATCCGTATGCAATTACCTTGCGATCTTGCATCAATACACAACCTAATCCATTTTTAGATGCATCACAATATACTGTGTAAACTTTTCCAGTTTCTGGTACTGCTAACACAGGTGCTGTTGTTAATTTCTTTGAGTTCTTGAAAACTCTTTTCACACTTCTCCGTCCATTCAAATGGAACATTCTTTCTGAGTAACTTTGTCATTGGCCCGG
This sequence comes from Poa pratensis, assembly GCA_947311845.1. NCBI lineage: Eukaryota > Viridiplantae > Streptophyta > Magnoliopsida > Poales > Poaceae > Poa > Poa pratensis. The sequence goes on from CAMZMU010000063.1 coordinate 12,557,116, forward strand.
CTATCTTAGAAAATCCTTCAATAAATCTCCGATAATATCCGGCCATTCCCAAAAATCCTCTAATTTCCTTAGGGTTCTTGGGTGCTTCCCATTCCAATACTGCTTTTACTTTCTCCGGATTGACTGCAATCCCTTCTTTACTGATCACATGACCAAGAAATTCCACTTGATCCAACCAAACTCACACTTACTAAATTTGGCATATAACTGATGTTCCCTTAGTGTCTGTAACACAATACTTAAGTGTTGTGCATGATCTTCCTTGGTTTTGGAATAGACCAATATATCATCAATGAACACTATCACAAACTTGTCCAAGTATGGCATGAAAATCTTGTTCATCAAGTTCATGAATATTGCTGGTGCATTGGTTAAACCAAATGGTACTACTAAATACTCATGATGTCCATATCTTGACACAAATGCTGTTTTGGGAATATCCTCAGGTTTAATCTTTATCTGGTGGTATCCTGACCTCAAATCTATTTTAGAAAATACCCCTGCTCCTCTTACTTGATCAAACAAATCTTGTATCCTTGGCAACGGGTATTTATTCTTAATGGTCACACTATTCAGGTTACGAAAATCTCCACACATTCTTCTTCCTCCATCTCTTTTATCCACAAATATTACTGGTGATCCCCAAGGTGATACACTTTCTCTTATGAATCCTTTATCTTCCAACTCATCTAATTGCTCTTTGAGTTGTACCAATTCCTTGGGACCCATCTTGTATGGTGCTTGTGCAATAGGTGCTGTACCAGGAATCAAATCTATGGTAAACTCAATTTCACGATCCGGTGGCATCCCTGGTAACTCATCTGGAAAAACATCCTGAAATTCTTAACCACTGGGATTTCTTCTATCTTAGCTTCCTTCATAGCATTCAACTGTAAATCTGCTCTTAACTGACTATGCTTATCCCCTTGGTATACTGTTCTCATACCTCCTGGTCCTCTCAAAGACACTGTCTTTTCTGCACAATCTATTTGAGCTCCATGATCAGATAACCAGTCCATCCCTAAGATGACTGCTATATCTTTCATGGGAATTACTAGCAAATCAGCGTCATATACGCGATCACAGATCATAATTACTTGATCCATTTTGACTTGCGTTACTAACAATTTTCCCCGGCCGACATGACCGTTATGGGTACTTCTAACGGCTGACATCTAATCCCATATGCATCCACAAATTGTTGCGAAATAAAAGATGTAGTAGCTCCAGTATCAAACAAAACTTTGCCAGGATGAGAAAAATTTTGAGCGTACCGATCACCACGTTGTCGGTGTTGTTGACTTGCTCCAAACTGGTGCAATTCAGCCTTCCATATGGCTTCCCTTTCCTGTCGCATTTCCTTCCAAATCCTCCATTCCTTGGCTTGAATCCTCCTCCACCTTGGTTATTTCCTCCACCAGTTCCTCGGCTTATCTGTTGATTCTGTTTATTTGGACAATCAGGCTTGATATGTCCAGCTTGTCCACATCCAAAACAGATGATTTGGGCTTCTGACAATCCTTCATCAGATGTCCTCTCATTCCACAATTATTGCATATCAAATTGTTAACAGGTTGAAGCTTCGTGGAATAGGTTTCCTTCCTTCAGTTCTAAGCTTAGGCCTAAAACGTAGATTTGGTGGTTGTCGTTGGACTTGAAACTTCCTTGGTTCCATCCTTGCTTTCTTCCTTCTTTCTTCCTGAGTAACTTATAATCATCCTCCAATGTTATTGCTGCATCTACCAGCTCCTGAAACTCCTTTGGTTTTGTCAACCTCAACTGCATCTTCATAAAAGGACTCAGACCCTTCATGAATCTCTTCTTCCTTTTCTCCTCAGTGTCTACTTCATCTAATGCATACCTTGACAATATGTTGAACGCACTGACATAACGTCCAACAGGTAACTCATTCTGTCTCAGATTCTCAAACTCCCTCCTTTTTAATTCCATAATACTTTCAGGAACATGTGCTTCCCTAAACCTCTTCTTAAACTCCTCCCAAGTTACAACATGATCAGCAGGTAGTGTTGCCACTATGGCTTCCCACCATGATGCTGCTGGTCCGGTAAGCAAATGAGTTGCATACCTAACCTTCTCTCATCAGAACATCCACTGTGTTGAGCTTTCGTTCAGTATCTGCCACCCAATCTTCTGCGTCCATAGGTTCTGGAGCTCTTGCAAATGGTATGGGTCTAGCATTTTGGAAATCTGATAAGTCACTCCTTTAAGTACTTCATCCCTTCCTCGTCCTGCCTGTATTTCCAGCAAATCTTGCAGAAATTTATTCTGCCTTTCCTGGTCTTGGCGCCTGCCTTCTTCCACCATCTGCATATACTGCATGAAACTTTGCTCCGTGATTGGCCTTGGTGGTTGTGGTATTCCTCCTGCATCTGCATCTTGCTTCTCCTTAAGTTCACGTTCTTGCCTCTGCACATCACTCTCCTCACCGATGTACGCCATTACCCTCTAGTCCTGTTACATCGAATCAGAACTCTCCATTACATTATGCATATGCACTTCGAGTCCTATTCCATGCACAAGTACTAGTCAAACAATGGAAAACAGAAAAATCCAAAGAACACAAAACTTTTCAAACATATACCATGTATTATACATGTAGGATTACAAACATGGGTACATAATAGTAACACACTCTAAAAGTGAGTAGGTCTCACTTATTGCTACCAGCGTCCTTACAATATACGTACAATACCCTATATTAACATATTACACAACTACTGCTTCACTCCGTCCTGCTCTTCTTCACTTTTCCGCATACTTCCCAGGCTTCCAGTGACAGTTACGCCTGGTCCTCCTGAGAATCCCGGGTAACTTCACATTAATGGTAGGCTGATATTCAGGGTCAGATGGGCTTGCTTCTAACGTCATATCCGTCATGGCGAAGTAACTATCAAGATACTTGTATGCCGCTGCTTCCCCATCGTAAACCTCCTCATCTCCATAACCCTCGCCTCCATCATCGTACCCAGTTGGTACTGCCTCAAAGTTATTAAAATACCCTCGTGATTCGTCTCCCTTCTCCGTCTTCGGGTAGTACTTGGTCTCGTACGCATACTTCCATTCCTCATCTTCCTCCTCAGAATCTATTTTTATTGGCTTACTTCACCAACTCTAGACTTCCTCCTAGGGGTATGACTAGTAACTTCCGGCTCTCCCGGATCTCCTGGAATTCTTATGGGATCACTCTGTGTACCCTGATAAGGTTCTTCATCCCAACCTGTGGCACTTGGTACTTCAGGTTCCCAACTCTGCCACCCTTCTCTTCATCAACTAAAACATAACCAGAGTGTGGTGGTGTATAGTCAGGATAAATTGGGGTATCGGGTTCTACTTCCTCCACAAACCTAGTTGGTGTGGGTGGTGGATCAGTGTATCCCTTCTCTGCTTCATACCTCAGTATATCACACTTTTCCTGAATAACTTCAGGACTGGAATACTGCTCTATCATGGCTTCTACCTCTCCAGCTACTACTCCGAACGTCTTATGATACGCCCGAATCATCTTGAGACAACTGTCCATGAACTCAGCCACATCACGTGGATTAGTTTTCAGGAAAGCCTTATAATCCACTGGACCCTCAAGCCGGTAATTCGCACTCGGAATAGCGTTAAACGGTGTTTCCACCAACGCATAACTCTTGGATGTCCTTATCTCAGTAACTGCTCTGACAGCAGCAATCTGGAAAGCTACTTCCACATTCTTCGCTTCTCCAAAGGGCATTTTGAATCCCATCTTAAGTTCAGGTGGTAACTTGAGTGCTACACGGTACAGGGCTAAAATTGATCCATCGTAAAAACTCATCACTTTCACTATCACCTTTGTTTTGATACCAAGAAAATAGATCAGTTGCTGAAGCATTTCCGCCCAACTTCCCCGAAAAACACTGTCGTGGATTTGTCACGGCACATGTCATCTCAAGATGACTTCGTAGGTATGGGATTTAGCACGTGCGGAGATCGTCGATGTGGGTTTGCACACGAGAGAAAGATTTATACAGCTTCAGGCCCCGGGAAACATCATCCGGAAAAAGCCCTACATGCTGTTTGTGGCTAGATCTTATTCCGTATGCCGATGAGCGAGTCGCCGATGAGGCGACTCTCTCTGTTTTGTTGTATCTAGTCTGTTGAGATCTGAGAGCTTTTGGTGCGCCTTGCCCCTCCTTATATAGGTGGAAGGGGCCGGCTTACATGTGGTGTCCTAGTAGGATACAAATTAGGGTTTCTATTACAAGTCGGTACGTGGAGTCCTTGTGCGACTCAAAACGTTAAGTCGCCTTGTTGGGCCTTCTCCGTGTTGGGCCGCATTTATCATATGTCAGGATATCCATATCCTATATCCTCGACAGTAGCCCCCGAGCTTTTGGTCGACTTGAAGAGTCGGGCGGAAGGTCTTGATTGGATGATGATATTGTCTTCCTGGGAGACGAAGCCCGTGCCGATTTGTCGATGTTGAACTTGGCGACTCACTGATGTTAATGCTGTTAAGCCGCGAGCATAGAAGTTGCCGAGTGATCATGTCAAAGTTTTGGCGAGTCACGGATGAAGAGGTTGTCGAGCCGCAAAGTTGCTGCCGAGTTGTAAATGCTGCCAAAGCCGGCGAGGTCGACGTTGCCGAATCCTGGATGCCGATGGTGATAAGTCGCAACTGCAAACTGAGTCGCTCGTCCAGGTAATTTATGTGCGCGGCTCGCCCAGGTAATTGAATGGTCTGACTCGGCAGATGGATGTTTTATCCTGTATCTGTCTTCTAGATATCACTGAGTGGACCTTCTGAATATCATATCGCCTTGGAGTCATTGCAATTGTGTGAAGAATCATGTTAATTAATGATGTCAAGCCGAGGACGTTTGACGTTGCCAAGCCATGTACCGATGCCGGCGAGTCGCGGGCGTAGAAATCATTGAGCCGCCAGTGGTATAAAAGTGCTGAATTGCTGATGTTTGTTGAGTCGCCGACAAAGAGGCTGAGATATAAATTTCTGAATAGCAGGTGTTGAGAATAGCGAGTAGTCGACCCGGCTAGCCAATTTGTTGATGAAGACGTTGTCCAGTGGCCGCCTCATGCATTGCATGGCTGCCAAATACGCGCCGTCAAAGTCGCCGCGTCATGCCAGTGTTGCCATCCAGGGAATATGTCTTGATACTAACGTACTAGTCCTGACTGATATTTCTTCTCTTTTGGATTTCTTGAATGAGCTCCACGTGATTGAGTTTTGCATGTCCTCCTTTTTTCCTTGAATCATTGAATACATGCACGTGGCTGCCTCACTTGATGATTGAACACTTCTGGCTGGCTATATTAAAGTTGGATTCACGCCGCAATAAGTCAAGCACGGTATTGTTGGGCTTGGCGCTGGAATTTTTCCACATTCTTCAGAGAAATTGTAGTGGGATGCTGCTTAACCGCTGACGAGAAATCCACCAGTTCTTACTGAATGTAGAGTATAATAGTGTGTTGAATTCCATCAGAACCCATGGCGGCTTATGAATATTTAGCCGCTGATTTGACTTGAAAGCTCTCCAAGTCACTGGTTTTACTTGGTAACTGAATATTTTATATCCTGAACTGTGATGCTGATGGATATGTAGCCCCCGAGGGTCGAGCTGTATGCTTGATCATGCGGCTCGAGACTCAAATAGTCCTTTACTTAGGAAAAAATCTTGATTTGCCATAGCTCTGATTATTAAGTAAGCATGCTTTTGTCATCCTGTTTGATGTCATATATCTCTCCTTTTGCAATTTAATCCTGCATCAGCTTGAGCAAAATTGTTGCTTGCAAGAAAATAATGATATTTGGAGTAGAGCGATGCCACTTTATAAACTTCAAACTATGAAATATTATTTCAACCGCTAGGAAGAAAAATAATAATTCTGATTAATATTGTTAAAATAAATGGATGACTTATCTTTAAGAATGGATGTAATATATCAATAATGGTGGCTTCAACAACTGATGTCGGGAAGATGATCATCCCAATAGAACTCCAGTCGTGCCTATTCCAACTCGTGTGCCCGAGTTATAAGTTCCTGTAATTCGAAAGGCAAAGCCCCGAGGAAGCAATGATGATAACTTGATAATAATATGTTAGCCTTGGCGGCTGGTAATAATTATGATAAAAAGTTAGTACTCCGCATAATAGCATATGGTACCCTGCATGATAGCATAGTATAATCTGCATGATAAATGATATTTTGCATGATAGCAAATGGTATGTCGCATGATAGCAAATGTTATTTTGCATGATAACAAATGGTTGCATGATAGCAACTGGTAAGATGCATGATAGCATATTGTACGATGCATGATAGCATATGGTACTTGACTCAGTATTTCCCAAATCTAATGTGTGTTCAGGGTCGAGAACGGCCATGATAGGCAGCCATGATAGGCATTCAGACTCGATTGACGCCACACGCCGGTACTTTAGACCTTCTGAATTATCTCTATTACCGTTAAGTAGGTCTTCGCGCGACTCAGTATTTCCCAGGTAAAAACGCGTGTTCAGGGTCAAGAGCGGCCATGATAGGCAATCAAGCTCGATTGACGCCGCGCCCCAGTACTTTGGCCGCATAGTGCAAAGATACTTCTGACTTAAGGCGAGAATAACCAGGATTATTGCTTTTATCGGCTGCAATAGCCGTGACGAGCTCTAATTAGTTTTGATGATAACCAGCTCTGATTAGCTGTAAATGTGGTACAGCGAGTCACCTGTTTTAACTCAAATATCGATAAGATGATGATTTGTTAGGGACTCATAGACTGATGTAATGATGAGCTGTATGCCACTCACAAAAATGATATAGGGGTAAATCACTAGGTGATTGATAAAATAATATGATAATGAGTTGATGATGACTCATAAAATGATATGAAGATAAGTCATGAAATGACATATATAATGATAAGTCATGGACTGATGCAAAGATAAATCATTAAATGATATAGCGAGTGCTCAAATACCAACACTTGAACATGTAATGGTGCAAATAAATTTATTATCTTGCGATAGTGCAAGCTGTAGAGAGCTAGACTTTGATAAATGTAATGCGAGTTATGAGAACTCAAATTTAATAAATCCAATACGGGTTGTAAGACCCTTCTTAAATAAGTGGATGTAATTTAGCATTCAAAATGATCTAAATTTAAAGTCCACAGCATGATATAATTTGAATTGCAAATACATTAATAAGAGGCATAATAACCTACATATGCAGCCCCCGAGATAAACTTCGAGGGTGAAACTTCATCTTTGTTTGATAAAAGCGGAAAGCTATGAAATTTGAGCAAAAAAGCGACTTAGCCGTTCTTATTCTCCCAGCGTTGATGATAATATGAGTCGCCAATATGAGTCGCCGAGCATTTGAACTCGCGAATAAACTTGTCTTGTAGGCTTGGCCGTTTGCTCGGATGCATGTAAATAAAATGAGATTATGCTTGACGTTGCTTGCAGAGGTGGTGGCGAGAATGTAAACGCACGGTCCTGGCGCTCAGACGCCCCATGAACAGCTGATGTATTTGTAGTTGGCAACGTTCTTATGTGTTTTGACCATGCCAAAGTTAGGGGCGATAGGTTGCAGACGTGACTCCTCCACAACTCGTGCATGCTACGCGTGTGATGCCGACCTTGCCGGCGTAATCATCAGGAGCAGATTATCCAGCTAATTTTGGAAGTCAAGTCTCGACTTAATTTCTCCTGTCCATCCATGGTTCTGTTCTTGTGCCGATCTGTATGGTACAGACAGAAAACAAAGACACAACTTGTACTAGAAAACAATTCATGATCTAGATTCACGTGTGAAAATAATACTTAGCTCGCTCTTTAGAAAGTAGCAGATCGATCCTCATCGAGAAGATTATCTTAGGCTTATTCAAGGGGTGAGTAGGAAGTGATCCATCAGGTCCTCATGTAGTCTTACGTACAACATGGAATCGTACTCCTTTCCTAATTCTCCCACAAGGTTATTCCATTGGTAGGGATGTGGCGAGCTCTGATGCATGCACTAGGTGCATCAGGTCATGGAACCATCAGGTCCAAATTTAGTCTCTGTTTGTATAAGTCCGCGGGCGCCTGAGAGCGACTCGTTCAAGAAGGAAGTAAGCCGCCAAGTAAAAATTGTCCGCAATGGATCGAAGCCGGCCGCGCCATTGTTGGAGCTGGTCGCAACAGAGGCGAGCGTGAATTCATCCGTGTCGTTGATGGTCGTCAACGCCGCCTATTGCGAGTCGATGTTGGCCGCGCTGATTTTGAGTCGCGTGCTGATTATGAGTCGCGCGCTGAAGTCTGGAGCTGACTACTTCTCACATTATTTTTTTTCTTTTTCTTTTCTTAACGTGAGCTGCCTTGACTTCATGCATCGTTACCTAAAGTGTCAGCGACACCTGAATTTCTTGGGACTTGTTTCCTGGCTGGGTTGCTCGATCCGTGTGCGGTTTGTATCTCTCTTTCTTCCACCAGCAGTTTGGTTTGCTTTTTCCCTTCCTTCTTCGATTCGTGTACAAGTCAAAGTAGTACTAGCATGGGCTGGTGCTCACGTAAAAGGCAGCATCAATTATTCTTTCCATGCTGTGGTAATTCCCGATACGTACACGATCTGGGAAAGTACAAACTGCACCGCCACGGATTGGAACTACATGGCGATGTTCTTTGGCTTCTCGTCGACGCGGTGTTTCGACGAATCATCAAGACATCGTAGATTGAGACGAAGAAACTTCCGGAGATCTTGATCTGATCGATTGGATCAGCTGCACGCAAGGGCGATTTGATGTCTAAGCCCCCGGCGCTGACCTATTACAGCGATGAAGTCGCCGTTATTGTTGATGAAGATTGAACCCATCGAAATCTGGATCCACGCGCCTCCAGACCCATGGTGGGCGTCAACTGTCGAGGATTTGTCACGGCACATGTCATCTCAAGATGACTTCGTAGGTATGGGATTTAGCACGCGTGGAGATCGTCGATATGGGTTTGCACACGAGAGAAAGATTTATACAGCTTCAGGCCCCGGGAAACATCATCCGGAAAAAGCCCTACATGCTGTTTGTGGCTAGATCTTATTCCGTATGCCGATGAGCAAGTCGCCGATGAGGCGACTCTCTCTGTTTTGTTGTATCTAGTCTGTTGAGATCTGAGAGCTTTTGGTGCGCTTACATGTGGTGTCCTAGTAGGATACAAATTAGGGTTTCTATTACAAGTCGGTTCGTGGAGTCCTTGTGCGACTCAAAACGTTAAGTCGCCTTGTTGGGCCTTCTCCGTGTTGGGCCGCATTTATCATATGTCAGGATATCCATATCCTATATCCTCGACAAACACTCTTGCCCAACTCAGCATCTCTCACACAAACCGACCTCCTGGGACCTCGTTTCTCTATCCTAGCTGTTATAGCCAAAAAGGATATCAGAATTGAAATGAACTAATAATTGCATGATAATGCTATTCTCAAGTGAATATCAATCATAACAAATTAAAACTCAATTCATTCTAAGGCCTCGCACACCTATAGGTTTTTCCCTTTAATAGGTTTCCAACCTAAGGTCTAGCAATTGCTCTGATACCATCTGCGGTGACCCAGCACACCACTGCATATTGTAGTGTACAAGTCGTTGACATAACACCCACGGAAGGACTAATCCGTAAATATTAAATCACTCAGAGTAGTACAACAGAAACATTGCAGGTCCACTTTATTACACACTGCTAAATATTACAAGTCAGAAATGCATAAAAACATCGACGTCTTCCTCTGACATGGGAGGAATGTCTATTATTGCGATGTTGACAGGAGTCAACCTACAAGCGATAGAAAACAACAAACTAAGAACCATCTTGGCTCAGCCGCTAAGTAGTACTAGTCTAGTCTGACTCGGCCAGGTTCCTACTATGATAACTTTAAGTCTCCACCTCCTCCTCTTCGGCGTCGTCGGCTCCGTAGGCGATGATGTAGTCGACGCCTTCTATTCCTCCAGACAGATCAGGTGCTTCAAAATACACCTCGTCGGCATGATATGCTCCAAAGTCGTCTTCAGCGATCTCATCAGAGTCTAAGCAGAGATCAACGGAGGAAAAGGGTGAGCAACACTAGCGTTACCCAGCAAGTTCAAATAATAGATGATAAAGTGTATGATGCACTATCTACCATCCTGACCAAAAAGTCATGGATGTATATGCAATCTTTTGTAAAACATTTTTAGGAAAAGGTCTATTTTATTTTAGAAAACTATGCCCCCAGCCTCCACGGGTCTTTAGTCATCACTTGGGATGCCTTTCCCGCAGCGTTCTGTAGTTCCCTCCTGGAACAAGGATGTGACAGTCACAATTTCTTTGTTTAACTCTGCAGAGCTGCACCACTTTACCCAACAGCAGCCTGGCTCCTCTTGCTCTCTTCGTACACCATGTGTGCTATAGCCAGAACTTAGGTCAACAAGTCATGTGGAGTCGCCTCCCCGCACAACACATATCCGCCCATTTGTGACGCGGCTGGTAACTAAAACCACTGGCCCGCCACCCCTCCCAAGCTTCTATTCCAGTCACTCCGTCGAGTGGGAAGGTCACGCGCTTCCACGCAGTTGGCCGCCGCAACGGACGCAACCAGGTAATAGCCTGCCGAGGATATGTGAACGAGGGAAGAAACCTCTGACGAGCCCATCCATAGTGAATCTGTTGGCTGATGCTTCAATACGGCGCAAGGATCACTGGGTCATGGGTTATTAATCCAAGGTATATACTTTCCCGTACAATGGAACCTCCACCACAACATCAATCCGTGGTTCCACTGCCAGCCAACCATATATATATAGCATTTCACATCATTCGAAAATATATTTTTCTTTTCATGCAATGATAAACCATAGTACTTTGTAATTACTTTGATAAAAATAATCAATCGAGAACATGCAAGTTGGAACTTGGCTTGAGACTGACAGGTAATGCAGTCTAAAGCTTCCGACGAATTGGGACCTTCGTGTTCTGAAAATCAATGTCATTGTCTGTATGAGACAATGTTGAAAAACCAAATACATGCCAATATGCATATAATGAGATGATTTTTATTCTTTCCCAAAATTCCCCAGAGTTTTGTTAAGGATTTCTTTTTAAAGATTTCTTTGATTTGAATTTTAAGTAGGATGAGTAACATGACAGTCATAATGTAGTTCAAATAATATTTTGAACTTGATACATAATTTTCCCATATTATTTTCTTTTGAAAATAATCTATTATATAATTAAAACACAAGACATTTAATGGCTAAGATTAACCAACTAAAAGTGGACGGTCTAGATCTAAAAGTTCTATAACTGGAACGTAAAATCCCGTGCGCCGGGAAGATTTATTCCCATACAGAGATTTGCATGCACACGTCACGTTGATACCTTTTTGGCACACGATCGATTAGGAGGAGACTTTGCTGCATAGCATATCGTATCGTAGGCAAATCTGACATCAAGAGAAACTCACACCAGGCAAGCATTGTCGATGCCGATTGGAAGGACACGCAAACGGGCGGGGCAATTTTCTCCGCTCGGCCGGCCGGATTTAAGACACCATCACGTCCAGCTTGATGATATTCCGTTGGAACGGCGCCGCGAAACCTCGCACGACACATCCGATGCCTAACACGGCGGATCAAATGACCCGCGGTCGTACAGCCAGAAGAACCCGAGCGATCGTGTGCGCGAATCGCACTGCTCCATCATACCACAGCCATGCTCTGTCGTCCAAATAGTTTTTCCCGGCCGTTGGCTCTGTCCACAGATAGTTAAGTACGCGGCGGCGCCGTTGCAGCATCCAAGATCAGATTGGGCTATGCCTCGCACAGGGCTGCTGAAACCAGCGTCGATGGTACAACCACTGGGCTATCAGCCACACACGTACGCGTTTAATCGAAGTTGCTACATCACGGTTAACAATCACCCTAAACGTGCCGGCGGCCGTTGCAAAACGAAGCCAACAATCAGTACCACCGGCGTTCATGGCCGTCGAGGCATCGTGTGATGCACGTTCAAAGACCCTGCTTGATGTCGGATTGCCAGAAGCGTAGGTTCCTCATGTCACGCCGCAGCGTCGGCCGGGGATGATCTGCATCAGTCCACTTTAACTGGCTAGGAAATCAGAATAACCTGCATGTTAATGTTGAGGTAAGTAAGTTTGCTTCATACTATTGTTATTTTTTGGCCAGGGCACGATCTGGCTCAGTCCACTTTAACTGGCTACGAAATCAGTATAAGGTGCATCTCTATGTTGAGGTATGTAATTCTGATATGCAGTATGTTTATTTGCAACGTACAGTCGACGTCCTACATAGAAATTCTTATCGTGAAACATTAAAGCAACTAGGGCCATATGTCTGGCATGTGAACTGAAATACTTATACACGAAGGAAATAATTAGTAGTCCAACTGTACGCATCCATGATTCAAGGATGGATAAGCAATTGTTCAACATTAGCTGTACTGGGGCAGGAAATCTGATAGCTAAAGCTGCAGACTCCGGCAAGATTTTTTTTTTTTGAGATTGCAGACTCCGGCAAGATAGTAGATTGATCAGCTGCTTTCTTAGACATGAATGTTTACATAGCACTTCTAGAACCTATCGGTTTTCAATAGACATATTCTGGTACACTTTCTTTGCCGGGATAAATATGCACCCTTATGCAAATAAATTTGTAAATAGATGCAAATACCTATTATTGATTCATATCGGACGGTTTCTAAATTGTTGTTTTCCTGGGGTGCAACATTTGTGTAAGCATTCTGTTCTGTAAATATATGCAAATGCTATCACACTGACTCATCCGTCTTGATGAAAAAAGTTTGACTGCTCGAGAGTTGTCTAGGCAATGGAAGGACAAATCACCTCAAAGCATAGAAGACGAAGTATGTGAGCAAAGCAACAAAAGTTTGATGCCGATTCGACGGCTGCTATTTTCCTCGAGGTCACCAAGTGAAGAAAGAAAGGCAAGTTCAGTATCGTCGAAGGTCGTTCTTTCACCTACTCAGCAAGCATATAACTTCGTCCTTCAATTTACTGTTCCAGATAATTTCTACTTATCTGTATTTATCTCTAATACCAGTCCTAATCATTGGGGTTACATATAAGTTTCCTATAGAGAATCAAAGTTGCATTATGAAATAAATTTACCTTAAAACTCAAATGTGGAGGAAAATATTAAATATAGTATACCAGTATAATTTGCATTCTCTTGCATTTCAGTTGTAGCAATATATGTAGGACCAATGTGAAACTAAAATGGTGTACGTGTTACTTAGAAATAGTAACATGCATGGGGCTCAAGAATATAAGCACGCATGCATGTTGACACAAACAGAGCATACACACATGAGGAACACAGGTGTGCGTTAATGTTCACTTGCATAGTGATGGAAATCCGAGGCCACAGGTCATATGTTATGCATATATACAATCATGCCTGATGCCATTTAGAAATGTATCACTTAAGCAGGGAAAAAGACAGGAAGCGAACTAATTGGATATAGGTTAGTATCACTTTAATCAGCAAGCTTTATTTGCTTTTTTCGTTCAAGTTTACAATTGTGTTCAAGAAGTCTCTCTATCATCTGATACACATATTCCATGTCATTTGAACGGAAATAAAAAATAATAGTTTATTGAAATTTTTGTTTTCAGTCCACACGTGCCATAAAAAAAACATATTTATCTTAGGCAATGATTTTCTAAAGATCCTATTCAACTTTATTTCACTGCTACATACCCATGTCACTGCTACGTACAAGCCTGGTATTTCGCCCGAAATAAGAATGAGATGATAAGATTATACATGTGGTAGGTTTGCTTCATGGCAACACATAAAATAGTTTTGCATTAGACAAGAAGACTAGAAGATACAACCACTATTCTTAAAACGTTATTTAGAAGCATAAGGAGTATAACTACTGTCAGTATTTCTTCTCCAAACTATTACAGCGAGCACACATTCGGGCACAGCATAATGAAAAGTAGCGGCCGGTAACCAGCAGATCGACTTGCATTGCTAATATTGAAACAGGTGACCATGATCGAACGGCATATTTACTGTATAAATACAGCATATATAGCATCAACACAACTACATAAGCACATCAGCTCCGTGAGCATAAGCGCAGGTCGCCAACTCTCCATGCCCAGACGCAGAATACACCAAGGTAAATGAGTTCTCTTTTAATAGTCTCCACTCAGCTGAAGAGTATGCATATGATCTTGACATTCCGTGTGTAAAAGAATACATTTTTTCATGGTGAAAGAGTTATTTTAATTAATAAAATATGTTGAAAACAAAAATCTAAGTTCAATACAAGTCACTAAAACCGACGATTCTAAATTTAAATATTAATAGATAATTTTACATGACTAAACATAAACAAATATGACTGAAAAATAAAAAGATTAATTGGAGAACTAGCCGCGCAAATGCGCGGGCCACCCGGCTAGTTTGAAATATTTCAAAGTCATTTCCACTTAAGGATCATTTGAATTTTTGCTATAAGAATTAGTTTTCAATAAATCCAATAGATATTTTATTTGGATTACTTATTTTCTTCTGATATCTGTAGATATTTTTAAGTTATTTTTATGATTTTATTTGAATTTATAGCAAGTTTTGAAATTTGGAAAATTTTCATAATTTAAAAAATATTTGCAAATAGGTCCCTGGTCCAATTTGGGTTGAACCAGGTCAAAACTCGAGTCTGGCTCGGGTCAACCCGACCGAGCCACTTCTCTCTCTCTCTCTCTCTCTCTCTCTCTCTCTCTCTCTCTCTCTCTCTCTCGAGCACGAGCCCGTGCTCGACCTCTTCTGGCGCTCATCTCGCCCGCGCCGTCGCTGCCTCGCCCCGGCCAACTTCGGCCATCTCCGCCGCCGTGCCATGGGGCAAAATACTCCCCTCGCTCTGCTCTTCCTCACCGGAGCGAATTGAGTTCCGCTTCCTCTCGCGGCCGAGCTCAACCCGTTAGGGTTTTGGTGCTGGCCCGGCTTGCCGCCGTTCGTGACCCTCTTCCCCGGCGTGCTCACCGTGGCTGGGCGCAGAGCTCGCCCTCTGTGCCGCCATGGTGTGGTGGTGCTGGTCCACGACCTCCGTGTGTCCCCTCCACTGGTAGCGCGAGCACTGCCTCGCCGCCGTGGAGCTACGGCCATGGACGCACGGTAAAATCTCTTCTCCTCCCTCTCTTCTCCACTCTCTACCCTAAGCTAGCTCGAGATGCTGCTGTAAGAATTGATTTGAACATATTTCCTTCGGTTGTTTTAGGTTTTGTGATGAACAGAGGATGATTCTAGATGAATTTCTCGGATATGTGCACTGCCTCCTCTATGTGCACACATTAGAGGTGAATGGTGTAGATCTAGCAGGTTTAGATCCATCCATTGCCTCTGGATGCAATGTTGGGAGCATTTCTTGCTCACAAAGATGAAATTTTCTTTAGAAAAATAATTCTGAGCAAGAACTAGTACTAGCTGTGATGATTAATTGGTTTAGAGCATGATTTGATCATGTTTTGCTCACTGTGATGCCTCCTTGTAGAGTTACACAGTAGCTTTCTTGATTAAAAATGATTTTTTATGCTTTCCTGTGCTTCTTCTAAGTGCACAGTTCTGATATGAGCAGCTAATCCAGCTCTGCTGGTTCACTGTCATGTGGGTGATGCTTTATTAAGCAAAATAAGAACAGATGCTACACTAAGATCAACCCTTGCTTCTGTAGATGCTCAAACAAAATGATATTGCACTCAACTGCACTTCCTGTCTCACTCTGTCCTATTGCTAGCACAAACAGAAGTTCTCTGCTGTGCTAATTACTTTTCTATAGCACCTTACCTTGCTTGCAAGGTTCTGTTAAGAACAGATGCTAAAAATCACTCATGCATGGTTCTGTCATTTACAGAACCTGCTAAAAATCACTCATGCATGGTTCTGTCATTTACAGAACCTGCTAAATCACTCTCTAGCTCATATTTAACAACCTTGGGTGTAGAGCAGATAAAGCTACGGTAGAATCTGATCTTGCTCCAGGGTTCAACCACCTCTTCTGGACTGCTTCTTGTGGTTCTACTGTCTTCTCTTGCTACTGGCTTCCTTCTTGGGTTTAGTGGCTTGTGGTAGATGGTTTAGGTGATCTCCATGATTGGCTTGTGGTTTTTGGTTGTTCTTGGTGAAGAACAGATGGATTTGTGATCTGGATGTGATGATGGTTGTGCACTGTATGTGTTTTGATGGCTGTGAATTTGTGTGTTCTTGTGGCTACGGCTTGGGTCTATATTTATAAACATTTGAGCACTTTTGTGCTTGTGACACCAGGATAACTGAGCTATGGTGACTAACCTACTTACAGTGGCCCTCTTTGCCTCGAGCTGCTCTATTTGACTCATTCCTGCACTCCATTTCACCTAGGAGATCAGCTCAGCTCTGCTGCTGCGCAGTTCATCTCCCCTGGTGATAGCTATGAGTCATTCTTGACTCATTGCTCCTATCTGGTCCAGATTTCTATGTGGCAATGCTTGGCTGAGAATTGGGGATGCTAAAGATAGTCGGTTTGCTAATTAAACTCAAGTGTGTGGCCAATTAAGCTAGTAATTAGCTTTAGATGTGGGTTTAGGATCCACTTGTCAATTAATGGCAAGTGTGATACCAAATTGTTGCCTCTTTTACTTGCATTTGTTTTCTGGTTTAAAGTGGAGCTTGTGGATTTATGTGTTGCCTTTCTTAAATGATCATGTGATCATAATGCTCAATTAGCACTTGTTGCCTTTGATGTTTGTTGCCTGAAGATGATTTCTGTTAAGTGCTATTCTTAAGCCTTTGCCCCTAATGTTGCCTTCAGTATCAATGAGCATGATCAACAGATCAGTCCTTTTTGTTGCCTCAGGATTTTATTTGCATGCTCCACATCAGTCTAACCAAACCATAGTTTTGGTTAGGCTAAACCAGATTTCAAATATTAACATGCCAGCACCAAATGGTGTTGGCAACATTTTAACCATAACCATTTCCTTTATTTTGATGTTTATTTTGCAGGTTGAAGATCTTCTGAAAATTTCAGAAGTGAAGATTTAGTTTTAGGATTTTATTTATACTCTTTTGTAATCTCACACTTGGTGTAATTATGTAATTGTAAATCTAGTTGTAAAGAATAGATTGTAACATTTGTTTTGTTTGTAAATGTGTTTATGAATTTTTGTAAAGAAATGGATTCAAACATGTTTGTTATATTTATATTTGAACTTGTTGAAAAATATGATCATTTATTTGTAAATCATTTGAATGTTTGAAATGATATGTATATGTCTTGTATTGATTTCTTTGGAATGATTCATTCCTTTTTTTTGTTATAATTTATATATCTTGTGTTATTGAAATATTCTATGTGTGTGTATGGAAAGAATTAGGAAAGAATAGAAATGTGTTGAATATAACAATCTATAAATAGATCATGTCAAAATTTGACATAACCATTTTGTAAAAGTAGGGTTTTGAAAATAAGTAGTGGGCTGTATCGACACCTCTCGTCTATCTGTCGATGCCTGACTCCCAGACCCTCGACACTCGTCTGATATCGACTCCCGACTCTTTTATCACAAAAGCGCGAAAATTATCCAGATTTTACCGAAAGATGCATGTATGCACAAATGCAGTTCCTATTTCTACCCTCTCGAGTCCTATAACTGCGGGGTATTACAACTAACCAGCAGAAAGTGGAATTCTTGGTAAAGATCAATAGAGAAAATAACTAAAACAGAGAGGTGTGGCTGAACCTTTGTAACATGGACATTTTCCCTACATCGTAAACGCAATAAAAGTAGCAGGAAAATCTCATTTTCCAAAGACACTTGATCTTGTCTCGTGAACCAATATGGGGAAGCGTCTCTTAGAAATCGACTTCACTTGACCTTTATCTCCAACGGATGGCAACCTTGAAGCCTATGATCTCTACGCTCACACAATCTTCTCCTTCAGGTCCATTGGTCAACCCTCTTTCGAGGCCGGTCAAAGGGGTAGACGACGTGGGGCCCACGGGTCGAGCTTTGGGCAAAAAACGGCGCGCCGAAGCATCGGAATCTATGACCTACAATAGATTATTTGGGTTGAAACCCTATAACACAAAAATTAAACAAATTTCGTGTTCGAAATTTCTCAAAACAGTCCAATACCTTATTGGTCATACAGAATTTGTGTAGAACCGATAGAATACACAATTCGATGCAAACACTTCACATAACTCACCGTTAACTTCGATTTTTATGCTATGATGTCAAAAAGATGTTTTCTCCGTAGATCACTATGCACGATTCTCTTATTTGCCATTTTCTCTGCGCAGTGACACAAACTTATTTTCATGCACGCCCAAACCCAACAATACTCATTTTAACTCAAATTTTGCACGTAAAGTCATCAATAAGTACCTTTTATATGCCTTGATCAATTTTTTATCGTTTCGTAGACCGTTATACCTAACTTTCGTGTTTTCCCAGATATGACCTCCCGGTCAAGAATTTAGATAACTTTTGCAAGGAAACTCCGATTGAGATAAAACTAATTTTGTTGGAAAGATACCCCTGAGATCTAACCAGCAGAAAGTGGAATTCTTGGAAAAGATCAATAGAGAAAATAACTAAAACGGAGAGGTGGGGCTGAACCTTGTAACACGGACATTTTCCCTACATCGTAAACGCAATAAAAGTAGCAGGCAAATCTCGTTTTCAAAAGACACTTGATCTTGTCTCGTGAACCAGTATGGGGAAGCGTCTCTTAGAAATCGACTTCACTTGACCTTTATCACCAACGGATGGCAACCTTTAAGCCTATGATCTCTACGCTCACACAATCTTCTCCATCAGGTCCATTGGTCAACCCTCTTTCGATGCCGGTCAAAGGGGTAGACGACGTGGGGCCCACGGGTCGAGCTTTGGGCCAAAACCGGCGCGCCGAAGCATCGGAATCTATGACCTAGAATAGATTATTTGGGTTGAAACCCTATAATACAAAAATTAAACAAATTTCGTGTTCGAAATTTCTCAAAACAGTCCAATACTTTATTGGACATAGAGAATTTGTGTAGAACCGAGAGAATACACAATTCGATGCAAACACTGCACATAACTCACTGTTAACTTCGATTTTTATGCTATGATGTCAAAAAGATGTTTTCTCCGTAGATCATTACGCACGATTCTCTTATTTCCCATTTTCTCTGCGCAGTGACACAAACTTACTTTCATGCACGCCCAAACCCAACAATACTCATTTTAACTCAAATTTTGCACATAAAGTCATCAATAAGTACCTTTTGTATGCCTTGATCGATTTTTTATCGTTTCGTAGACCGTTATACCTAACTTTCGTGTCTTCCCAGATATGACCGCCCCGGTCAAGAATTTAGATAACTTTTGCAAGGAAACTCCGATTGGGATGAAACTAATTTTGTTGGAAAGATAACCCTGAGAACTAACCAGCTGAAAGTGGAATTCTTGGTAAAGATCAATAGAGAAAATAACTAAAACGGAGAGGTGTGGCTGAACCTTTGTAACATGTAGAATTCCCTACATCGTAAACGCAATAAAAGTAGCAGGCAAATCTCATTTTCCAAAGACACTTGATCTTGTCTCGTGAACCAATATGGGGAAGCGTCTCTTAGAAATCGACTTCACTTGACCTTTATCTCCAACGGATGGCAACCTTGAAGCCTATGATCTCTACGCTCACACAATCTTCTGCTTCAGGTCCATTGGTCAACCCTCTTTCGAGGCCAGGCAAAGGGGTAGACGACGTGGGGCCCACGGGTCGAGCTTTGGGCCAAAAATGGCGCGCCGAAGCATCAGAATCTATGACCTACAATAGATTATTTGGGTTGAAACCCTATAATACAAAAATTAAACAAATTTCGTGATCGAAATTTTTCAAAACAGTCCAATACCTTATTGGTCATGGAGAATTTGTGTAGAACCGAGAGAATACACAATCCGATGCAAACACTTCACATAACTCACCGTTAACTTCGATTTTTATGCTATGATGTCAAAAAGATGTTTTCTCCATAGATCGCTATGCACGATTCTGTGGGGACCCCGGACTAGCTGTCCGAAATACCCGATTATGCTTAACACAACGATCCCGTGATCAGTCTGTCGTTGCACATAATCCGAATTGGATACCAAAGTTTACATCCATTACAATACCGAATAAAAAGTCTTACATAAATGGTCATTTAGACCAAGTCTTACATAGGTGCCTTCATGGGCCAAACCAAAATATCAGCGGAATCTACGGCGTAGTAGACATCATATTCTAACAATGACGACCCGACAGGCAGCTGACTTGTGGAGATCCTTAGTTCGCGTAGAAGTCGCCATACTCCTGCTCGGCGTAGTGCTCCTCCTCGTAGTCTGGCTAGGACAATAGCCAGGGACGAAACCAATATGAGTACATTTGAATGTACTCGCAAACTAGCCCAACATGAGTATGCACTAGTTTTATTTTAACTTACAACTTTTATTTATTTAAAACATCTCTATATCTTTATTGAAAAAGGTAAGAAGAGTTTTATAACTATCTTTTAAAGAAGTCACCATCTCATTTGTTTCTCCAAAAACCCCTCCTTTTCCTGACCATGGCTCACCATGGTCCATTTATTCCAACAACTCATACCACTCCATTTGGTATAGTTGTGTAACACCATCACCATTTCAGTTTCTTTTAAACTTAAAAGCTTTTCCAAAAACTTGCACATGATCTTAGGACAGCCTCCCAATTGTCCATATCCGAGGACTCGGCTATTCGAATAGTTTTGACCCTCTGCAGAGGTAGCACGCTTTTAACCCACATCCATCCAGTAACTCATCGTGTCAGCCACGTCCCGCCATACAAGGTGTATGCGAAGTTGAGCCACCGACCCTAGCCTCTCCTTTGCTCATGCTAGTATAGGACCCTACCCATATGATAATTCCCATCAACACTCAGTCCGGTCCCCGTCGGCAACCCTAAGTGTGAGGACTCATATGTTTTTCCCGGCGACCACATTGATGAAGTCTTCAATCCTCCTCCTTATCTTTCCATAGAGTTTGAGCGAGGACCCAGGTCAGGGGAGTTCTCCAAACCATCCCCTCATGCATAACGGAGTCATCTCCGTTGATGAGGTATCCCATACTAATAAGAGCAAATTATATGACTAAGCCCCGTTCCCATATGGGGGTAAATGTGGTCGCACAGATTAAGATTGATTGTCATAGTACTAGGACACGGTGCATTTTTCATAAACATTCCCATTTTCCATTTCTCCACTTCCACACCGACATCTCGGCATTCCATAACCACACAAGTATTTTCAAAGGAGTTTTGAATAAACAACATTGTTTCCCATCCTATAGTTTTATATAAACTACCTTATATTTCTACATAGGGTGGCAAAATAATATCCATATACTTTTTGAAAAGGTTTTGTAAACCAATGCCTTAAGAGTAAATCATTTGATCAAAGTAGATGCATATGTATTTAGGTGCAAGCTCAGGGAGTAGCTTGCCTTGCTCGGCAAAGTGAACTTGGTCTTGATCTTCAGATTCAACAAACTCTCCTTCCTCGATAAATCCGACAGCGTTCTCGTCTAATTAATAAACAAACAAATACAATCAATCACTAAACTACTCAAGCAATCATCTCAGCATAACAACCATAAACATCACAAATAGCTACTGCACACATCAAACAATACAATTTGGTTTCAAATTAATTGAACTAAACAATATTTATTTATGTCCAAAATTATGGCAGAAACTTGTGGAACATGTTTAATTGCACAACTTGAGTTCTGTTGGTCACAAAAATACAAATTAAATTTCTATAGAAAGCTACTGATGTGTAGAAGACAACACAATTTGATTTGGACTAATTTGAGTTACCAAACTCCCTACAGAATAGTTTTAATCCAGTGAGTGATTAATCAAGTTTTGGCTACCAAATAAGTTCTGTTGATCCTAAAATTAAATCCTTTTAGGGGTGACTAAACATGGCTAAATATGATCTAACAAAATTGGTCCTAATTCATTTGGGTTAACCATTGAACATATTTAAATGTTTGAGTGCAGAAGGGTGTTTAAACTTCAACTTAATACTAAACAAATACTACTACACAAATAATTCTACCAAAATTAGGGAAGTAATACATGGCAGTACTAAGCCAGCAAAATTGGTTTGGAATTATTTGGACTAACAGAGTATCAGAAACAAACAAGTTTAGAATTTAAACCTTCTGTAGTATTTTTAATAATACTTTTTAATTATTTATTTAAATGACATGAGAACACTTGGGTTGGTTAAACAATTTCATAAGCTTTCCAGAACAATTGAGTTTCATTTATTTGGATTCATAAATCTCGAGATATTGAATTTTGAAGTTGGATACAGTACTGTTTTCATTTTTCAATTTAAACAGAGAAAACCTAGTTATGGATAATGTTTAAATTCCTGACGTGTGGGGCCAGCTAGTCAGCGTCACAGTGCGCGGGTGGAAATTAATAAAATGCTGACGGGTGGGGTCCACACGTCAGCCTCTCTCTACTAAATGAAACGGTATGGCACCGTTGGATCAAGATCCAACGGCCCACGATCAAGGCAACGGCGACGACCTAAATTCGGCGGCGCTGCCGCGCCGGCGACGGCGAGGTGGATGGATCTCTCACCTAGGGGGCTCGGGAAGTCGCGGAGATGATGCAGATCGATGGCGGCGGCGTGGGGGAAGCTCCTGGCTGAGTTGCACTTGCTGGGGTGGACTGGTTCGTCGGCGGCGAGGTCTCAATCTTCCACGGCCACGGACACGGGCTCCGGCGAGGTCCTACAGTCGCGTCTGGGCACAAATCAAAGGGGAAAAAGGGTGGGGTGAGTGCGGTGAGCTCGGGCAACAGCGTAGAGGGGTCAGAGGGGAGAATGGAGCAGCAGGACGGCACGGCCGTGGTCATGCCCACCTACGGCTCCGGCGGAATTTCTCGGGAAAAATCCAGAGCAGCGGCGGCTCAGCAGCCACGGCTCTGCTCTCCTGGCGGTGTATGTGAGGATGTGAAGCAAGGGAGGGAAGCAGGGGTGAAGGGTGTGGAGAAATTGCGAGGTGCGGGGTCGAGTTAAATAGGCGCAACGCCGGCGTACGGTGGTCGTAGTCCAGCGGCGTCCAGGGGGCGGGAGAGGCCGGCGCGTGCTGTCTGGGGGGTCCGGGCTGGAGCTAGGATGCGCGGGTGTAGGCTTGCATGTCGAGGAGCTGCGAGAGGGGGCCAATTTGGCCGGCGCCGTCGAATTCCTCCGCGGCGGGTGTCGGGGAACCGCGGCGTAATGGCGATGGGAGAGGCACTCAAGTGCTCTCCTCTGTGAGGCAGAGGGTGCAGAGGCACGGGGGCAAGGGAGAACGCGAGCAGGGGGGCCTGGGAATGGCGAGGAGCGCGGCGTCCAGCGTCGACACGGCGACGGAGAGGTAGGGGATGGCGGTTTTGCAGAAAACCCCCTGGCTCTTCTCCTTTCTATTTCTTTCATTTGTTTTTCAAACCAGAAGCATTTCTCGATTTTATTTAGGGCACTAAATCTATTTATAAAAATTCAAAAATATTTGTGAAGCCTTCCCTTAGCATGCAGAAGCTCCACAAAAATTGGCGTTTAAAAATAAAAATGTTTTGAATCATTTTTGTTCATAAGGTTTTAGTTATGATATTTCGATTTATTTCCAATTGAATTTTACTAATTAATTTTTAACATAGGTGTAAAATATTATTTGAGAGAGATAAGTAGTAAGGATGAAATGTGAGGGTTTGCATTACCACTCCACTGAATTTTGTTTGAAACAATATGAGTTTCCCACTTGGAGAATTTGTGTGACACATGTCACATTCATTTTTCTTGTTTCAACTTTTATTTTATTCCTCTTCTTTTCTTCATGTTTTTCTTTAGAGCAAGCAACACACATTTAGCAAGAACTAAATAGCACAAGCAACAAGGATCAATTACCATAAGCAACAATTTACAAACAACACATAATAATCAACAAAAGTTTTTGTTGGCTCTCATTTTTGGAATAATAATACTGATAATATTTTTGGGATGTTACAGATTCTATTATTTGCCATTTTCTCTGCGCAGTGACACAAACTTACTTTCATGCACGCCCAAACCCAACAATACTCATTTTAACTCAAATTTTGCACATAAAGTCATCAATAAGTACCTTTTATATGCCTTGATCAATTTTTTATCGTTTCGTAGACCGTTATACCTAACTTTCGTGTTTTTCCAGATATGACCTCCCCGGTCAAGAATTTAGATAACTTTTGCAAGGAAACTCCGATTGAGATGAAACTAATTTTGTTGGAAAGATAACCCTGAGAACTAACCAGCAGAAAGTGGAATTCTTGGAAAAGATCAATAGAGAAAATAACTAAAACGGAGAGGTGGGGCTGAACCTTTGTAACACGGACATTTTCCCTACATCGTAAACGCAATAAAATTAGCAGGCAGATCTCGTTTTCAAAAGACACTTGATCTTGTCTCGTGAACCAGTATGGGGAAGCGTCTCTTAGAAATCGACTTCACTTGACCTTTATCACCAACGGATGGCAACCTTTAAGCCTATGATCTCTACCCTCACACAATCTTCTCCATCAGGTCCATTTGTCAACCCTATTTCGATGCTGGTCAAAGGGGTAGACGACGTGGGTCCCACGGGTCGAGATTTGGGCCAAAAACGGCGCGCCGAAGCATCGGAATCTATGACCTACAATAGATTATTTGGGTTGAAACCCTATAATACAAAAATTAAACAAATTTCGTGTTCGAAATTTCTCAAAACACTCCAATACCTTATTGGTCATAGAGAATTTGTGTAGAACCGAGAGAATACACAATTCGATGCAAACACTGCACATAACTCACCGTTAACTTTGATTTTTATGCTATGATGTCAAAAAGATGTTTTCACCATAGATCATTACGCACGATTCTCTTATTTGCCATTTTCTCTACGCAGTGACACAAACTTACTTTGATGCACGCCCAAACCCAAGAATACTCATTTTAACTCAAATTTTGCACATAAAGTCATCAATAAGTACCTTTTGTATGTCTTGATCGATTTTTTATCGTTTCGTAGACCGTTATACCTAACTTTCGTCTTTTCCCAGATATGACCTCCCCGGTCAAGAATTTAGATAAGTTTTGCAAGGAAACTCCGATTGAGATGAAACTAATTTTGTTGGAAAGATAACCCTGAGAACTAACCAGCAGAAAGTGGAATTCTTGGAAAAGAGCAATAGAGAAAATAACTAAAACGGAGAGGTGTGGCTGAACCTTTGTAACACGGACATGTAGAATTCCCTACATCGTAAACGCAATAAAAGTAGCAAGCAAATCTCATTTTTCAAAAGACACTTGATCTTGTCTCGTGAACCAATATGGGAAGCGTCTCTTAGAAATCGACTTCTTCACTTGACCTTTATCACCAACGGATGGCAACCTTGAAGCCTATGATCTCTACGCTCACACAATATTCTCCTTCGGGTCTATTGGTCAACCCTCTTTCGATGCCGGTCAAAGGGGTAGACGACGTGGGGCCCACGGGTCGAGCATTGGGCCAAAAACGGCGCGCCGAAGTATCGAAATCTATGACCTACAATAGATTATTTGGGTTGAAACCCTATAATACAAAAATTAAACCAATTTCGTGTTCGAAATTTCTCAAAACTGTCCAATACCTTATTGGACTGTTGCCATACGTATTGGACTGTTTTAAGAAATTTCGAACACGAAATTTGTTTAATTTTTGTATTATAGGGTTTCAACCCAAATAATCTGTTGTAGGTCATAGATTCCGATGCTTCGGCGCGCCGTTTTTGGCCCAAAGCTCGACCCGTGGGACCCACGTCGTCTACCGCTTTGACCGGCATCGAAAGAGGGTTGACCAATAGACCTAAAGGAGAAGATTGTGTGAGCGTAGATATCATAGCCTTCAAGGTTGCCATCCATTGGTGATAAAGGTCAAGTGAAGAAGTTGATTTCTAAGAGACGCTTCCCCGTATTGGTTCACGAGACAAGATCTGTCTTTTGAAAAACGAGATTTGCCTGCTACTTTTATTGCGTTTACGATGTAGGAAATTCTACATGTCCGTGTTACAAAGGTTCAGCCACACCTCTCCGTTTTAGTTATTTTCTCTATTGTTCTTTTCCAAGAATTCCACTTTCTGCTGGTTAGTTCTCAGGGTTATCTTTCCAACAAAATTAGTTTCATCTCAACCGAAGTTTCCTTGCAGAAGTTATCTAAATTCTTGACCGGGGGGGGTCATATCTGGGAAAACACGAAAGTTTGGTATAACGGTCTACGAAACGATAAAAAATCGATCAAGGCATACAAAAGGTACTTATTGATGACTTTATGTGCAAAATTTGAGTTAAAATGAGTATTCTTGGGTTTGGGCGTGCATGAAAGTAAGTTTGTGTCATTGCGTAGAGAAAATGGCAAATAAGAGAATCATGCTTAATGATCTACGGAGAAAACATCTTTTTGACATCATAGCATAAAAATCAAAGTTAACGGTGAGTTATGTGCAGTGTTCGCATCGAATTGTGTATTCTCTCGGTTCTACGCAAATTCTCTATGACCAATAAGATATTGGACTGTTTTGAGAAATTTTGAACATGAAATTTGTTTATTTTTTGTATTATAGGGTTTCAACCCAAATAATCTATTGTAGGTCATAGATTTCGATGCTTCGGCGTGCCGTTTTTGGCCCAAAGCTCGACCTGTGGGCCCTACGTCGTCTACCCCTTTGACCGGCATCGAAAGAGGGTTGACCAATAGACCTGAAGGAGAAGATTCTGTGAGCGTAGAGATCATAGGGTTCAAGGTTGCCATCCGTTGGTGATAAAGGTCAAGTGAAGAAGTCGATTTCTAAGAGACGCTTCCCCATATTGGTTCACGAGACAAGATCAAGTGTCTTTTGAAAAACGAGATTTGCCTGCTACTTTTATTGCGTTTACGATGTAGGGAATTCTACATGTCCGTGTTACAAAGGTTCAGCCACACCTCTCCGTTTTAGTTATTTTCTCTATTGTTCTTTTCCAAGAATTCCACTTTCTGCTGGTTAGTTCTCAGGGTTATCTTTCCAACAAAATTAGTTTCATCTCAACTGAAGTTTCCTTGCAAAAGTTATCTAAATTCTTGACCGGGAGGTCATATCTGGGAAAACACGGAAGTTAGGTATAACAGTCTACAAAAGGTACTTATTGATGACTTTATGTGCAAAATTTGAGTTAAAATGAGTATTCTTGGGTTTGGGCGTGCATGAAAGTAAGTTTGTGTCACTGCGTAGAGAAAATGGCAAATAAGAGAATCATGCTTAATGATCTACAGAGAAAACATATTTTTGACATCATAGCATAAAAATCGAACTTAACGGTGAGTTATGTGCAGTGTTTGCATCGAATTGTGTATTCTCTCGGTTCTACGCAAATTCTCTATGACCAATAAGGTATTGTACTGTTTTGAGAAATTTCGAACACGAAATTTGTTTAATTTTTGTATTATAGGGTTTCAACCCAAATAATCTATTGTAGGTCATAGATTCCGATGCTTCGGTGCGCCGTTTTTGGCCCAAAGCTCGACCCGTGGGCCCCACGTCGTCTACCCCTTTGACCGGCATCGAAAGAGGGTTGACCAATAGACCGAAGGAGAATATTGTGTGAGCGTAGAGATCATAGGCTTCAAGGTTGCCATCCGTTGGTGATAAAGGTCAAGTGAAGAAGTCGATTTCTAAGAGACGCTTCCCCATATTGGTTCACGAGACAAGATCAAGTGTCTTTTGAAAAACGAGATTTGCCTGCTACTTTTATTGCGTTTACAATGTAGGGAATTCTACATGTCCGTGTTACAAAGGTTCAGCCACACCTCTCCGTTTTAGTTATTTTCTCTATTGCTCTTTTCCAAGAATTCCACTTTCTGCTGGTTAGTTCTCAGGGTTATCTTTCCAACAAAATTAGTTTCATCTCAATCGAAGTTTCCTTGCAAAAGTTATCTAAATTCTTGACCGGGGAGGTCATATCTGGGAAAACACGAAAGTTAGGTATAATGGTCTACGAAACGATAAAAAATCGATCAAGGCATACAAAAGGTACTTATTGATGACTTTATGTGCAAAATTTGAGTTAAAATGAGTATTCTTGGGTTTGGGCGTGCATGAAAGTATGTTTGTGTCACTGCGTAGAGAAAATGGCAAATAAGAGAATCGTGCGTAATGATTACGGAGAAAACATCTTTTTGACATCATAGCATAAAAATCGAAGTTAACGGTGAGTTATGTGCAGTGTTTGCATCAAATTGTGTATTCTCTCGGTTCTACGCAAATTCTCTATGACCAATAAGGTATTGGACTGTTTTGGGAAATTTCGAACACGAAATTAGTTTAATTTTTGTATTATAGGGTTTGATGCATGTAAAATGCATACATGAACTTTGCATTATTTTACTTATATTCCAGTCATATTTGCATCATATAAGGGTTATATCACTGTTTTATAATGATTTTGGGAATATTTGATATGTTTCCTATTTTTATGGAATTAACCCTGCACAGGCAGAAAACCCTATATCTATATTTTAATGTTTCAGGGACCCAAAAGACGTCCAAATGACCTGGAAATTTACGAGCATCAGTTTTTGGAAAGAAGAAGACTTGGGAGCGAAGGAAGCGAACAAGCGGAGGCCCGAGGCCCAAAAGAGGGTGGCCCACGTGGCCAGGTACAGGGGCCACATGGGAGCCACCATCTGGAGCCTCGAGACTCCGTTGCCGTCGATCTTTCCTCCACCGACTCCGTTTTGACCTAAAACTGACTATAAAAATAGTCCCCTACGCCCTTCGGAAAGGAGCGCCGCAGAAACACAGAAACACCGAAACAGAGACCTGGAGTTGCAGATTAGAGGGGGAAAACTCCGGCGGGGCGCTGCCGGCATGGTCTCCATCTTCTCCAACGACTTCTACACCGTCTCCATGATGAAGAGGGAGTAGTCCACCTCTGGACTATGGGTTTGTGGAAGTAACTTATGTATCTCTCCTCTCTCTTGAGCTTCACTAATTAGTACCGTATGAGCTGCTGAACATGATTACGGTCATCTATGTAATACCTTTGTGGTGGATCTTTTTATAAGTTAATATATGTTTGAGATTGCAATGGTTTTGTTTCAGTTATGAAAGTAGATGCGTATTATGTACCCCGTTCTTATTTACTTGTCATGATCAAGCATGTTTATGAGAGCGTGTGAGGGGGAACGTGTGCATTAGTTGGAGTAACGGGGGGTGGCTAGTGCAGTGAACGTGAGAGAAAGTTCTGCGATCCACTTGGGTATCTCTACCTTACTTTGTTGCCTCACTAGGGATAAAAAGAAATACCATGCTATCGGAGATGTGGGTGTGACCATTGCCACTACTCCATGACTAGATCTAGCATGTTCTTATTTTAACTTCATGTCATGATACTTATTGCTATACACTGTGTTATCTTAATTACTGAGGTGTTATGATTTAGTTCGCATCTTGGTGGAGTATAAGAGAGACTAATAACCAAAAGGTCTCTATGTTAGGACGTGATGCCCATATAATTATAACTTGTCATTAAACTGTTGTGTTGCAATCTCATATGTCAACTCTAGTGTTCCATTGTCTACCACTTTATTAAAGAGAGAGTGCATTTGTGAAACCATGAACCCCGGTCCATTTTTAATCATAAGAAACACCTTTCCAACAACTTTTACCACTTTTCCATTTTCTGCCATTTAAAATCCGAAAATACAAAAACACTTTTACATCTTGCATTCATCATATAAAACCCAAAAATATCATTTATTATTGCTACCACCATCCTTGCATATTTATTTACCACCATTGCATATTTATTTCTTGTTTGCATTGCATATTATCTTGATATCATTCTCACACCTTGTGCTTGACAACCACTAGGTGAGGTTGAGGACCAAAATATTTACTTTGTTTTGTAGGTAACCAAAAGAAGGATAGGAAAGATAAATCTTCACTACTGATTCCCCGAGAGTTCGATATTAAACCCTCGAGTCACCCCTCGTGGGGAAAACACGTCTTCCACTTACTACACACTCTGCACTTGGAGTCTCAACCTAACCCATTTACTTTTCACGCAGGTAACTACGTGAAGGGCCATCAAGACTGTTTTCTAGCGCCGTTGCCGGGGAATCATTGCTGAAAGGTTTATCCAAGGGTCCCCTGCACTAGCTCTGTTTTCTGGCGCGGGTTTATCCAAGGATATCTCACCAAGTCAACTTCATCACCAACTTGTGCTAACACCTAAGCTTGGGGAGGTTGCACCTACGTGAGCATCATCTTATCCATCTTTACCTTCAAAGCAATTTATCTTGTTTTGTCATTGTCTTGCATTTTTAAGTTCGGTTTGCATATTTATTTTCAGTTTTGCATAAAAAATTAAAAAACACATAAAAACTTGCTAAAATGGGAGAAAGAACTAAGTTGTGTGATTACACAAACACTCCAAATGATCAATTTATTGCTAGGCCCATTGCCACACCTAAGATAAATGCTGATAGTTATGAAGTAAGTCCTAGTTTGTTGAACTTGATAACTAGGGAACAATTTGGCGGTAGTGCTATGGAGGATGCCTTTATGCATCTTCATGATTTTGTTGAAATATTGACATGCAGAAATTTAAAAATGTGGAAAGTGATATTCTAAAACTGAAGTTATTTCCTTTCTCACTTAGAGGAAAAGCTAAAGAGTGGCTGCATTCATTACCTATTGATAGCATTAAAACTTGGGATGATTTAAAAGAAGCTTTCATTAAGAAATACTATCCTCCTGTTAAAATTTTGCAAAATAGAAACAACATTCTTTCTTTTAGGCAAAATGAAAATGAACATGTTGCTATGGCTTGGATAGGATTATACTTATGCTTAGAACTTGTCCATTACATGGGGTCAACGAATGGACCATATTACACTCTTTTTACAATGGTCTAAATTACATGTCTAGAAATATTCTTGATTCTGCTGCTGGAGGTGCTTTTATGGGAAAAACTATAGTAGAAGCTAAGAACATATTGGAAAGTATTTTGCAAAACTATAGTCAATGGCATACTGATCGAGCACCTAATCCATCTAAGAAAGTAAACTCCATAGAAGAAACAAATGATTTGTCATCTAAAATGGATACTATTCTTGCTTTCATTAATAAACAAAATATTGAAAATGTGCCAAACAAATATGCTACTAGTAGTAATGTTTCTAGTGATTTGGAGAACACCATTAGATCATTTATATCTTCTCAAAAGGAGCTTAATAAGGAATTTATATCTAAGTTTGAAAAACAAGACTCTTTGTTTGAAAGGGTAGATCAGCTCACTAAGGAAGTTTCCTCATTAAAGAACACCATTATAGCTCAAAAATGAGGAAACAATTAAATATTGTCAAGAGGTTATAAATAAATCTTGGGAACATATTCATGAGCAAGAGAGAATTGCTAAGGAAACTATTATGGTAATGAAAGAGAGAAAAGTTGAGGAAGTTAAAATGCTTAGTGAAGTCAAGGAACCATTGCTTGACTTAGAGAATTGTAGCTTGCATGAATTAATATCTATCTTACAAAAATTTGCAAGTGATCCTTCTATTAATGTTAACCAAGCTGGTTTTGGTTCTTATATTGCTAATCATGTCTTGAAAAAAAGATTGCTAGGTACAACCAAGAGGCTATGATACCACCTAAGCTTGGGGATATATGGATTCCCAAAGTCCTAGTAACCATTGGAAAAGAGACACACCACCTATACTTGATCTAGGATCTAGTGTCTCTGTTTTATCTAAAGAACTATATGAAATACTTGAATTGAAGAATCTTGAAAAATGCTCTATTGAACTTGCACTTGCTGATGATTCCATTAAACATGCTTTAGGGAAAGTAAGTGATGTTATGGTAGAGTTACATATGACATTTGTGCCTGTTGATTTTCTAATCATGGATATGGGGAATAAAACCTCTAGTCCAATTATTCTTGGAAGACCTTTTCTTCGTACTACAGGTGCTATCATTGATTCAAAAGAAGGGAATGTGAAGTTTCAGTTTCCACACAAGAAGTGCATGGAACACTTCCCAAGGAAGAGGGGCACATCATTCAAGCTCCCTCATGAGCTTCGTCCTATAAACATCAAGTAAGAAGCCTAGCTATATGGCTATAAAGAAAGCGCTTTACGGGAGGCAACCCGGTTGTTTTTATTTGCGATTTTCTTTGTGTCCTCTTGCTGTAACAAGAGACTTAGTGTTTAGTTTAGTTTCTGGAATTTTTAATAAAGTGCCAAGTTTTACTCATTTTGGTTTGAAAAAGTTGCTTATAGCGTTCGGAGATTTTATTCCTGCACGAATCTGTGCACGGTATGATTTTTAATTCTTATTCTGTAACTCCGAATGAGCTCATATTTGAACTGTAGTTGCAACTTTTCATCCTCTATATGCATGAATTTTTAGGAATTTTTCGACAAAGTTAAGTAGGGTAGAAAAATACGTTTTGCTGCTGCTGTTTTTTGGACAGATTCTGTCCCATTTTGTTTGATGCATGCTTAGAACTTTTAACTTGAACCTTTTTGATCCAATTGAGTTTATGAGTAGGCATACAACATTATACACTTTCTGGACATTCATATGAATTTTTGTCTAAGGATTATATGCAGCAAGAAATCTATTTGTTTATCACTACTAATGCACCCCACAGAAAAAGAAATGGGAGAAACGGTGTTTTGAAGTTTTTTCACAGGGATTAGAGGAGATGCACCAAGAGCTATCCAAGGATGGTGAAGACCATAAGCTTGGGGATGTGAAGACAACCCCACTGGACCTACACACTCTCGGTTTGCACACGTCTAACTTCTGTTTTTCGATCGAAACACTTTATCGCATAAACTTGGAGCGTCTTTTTGTTTGTTTTGGTTTGATTTTTATTTTGTGAGACCACCACACTATCATTTATATATGAGAGAGCTACTGGAAATTTGGGTTGAATTATGTTGGATGCTATTATTAGATTGGGAAAAGGGATGTTTGAGTTGATTTTAAAAGATACATATAGTTGCATGATTCATGAGCTTATTAATGAGTAATAATTTGCAAGTATTTTATCAAGAGCTATCTTTTATTCATGTTTTGATGCTGAATGTTATTTACTTTGTTTAACATGGATTAGTTAGTTCTATGGACACTCATGCATGCATTTAGATGGTCAACTTTCTCCCTCTTGCTAGCCCAAAAATTCCAACAAGCAAAAACTTGTTTCCAACACCTTCAACCAAAGTTTTTCCAGTGAGTCCACCATATCTACCTATTAGCTTTATGCTATTCCGAGTATGTTTATCATGATATTTGTGTTATCTATACCTCTGAATGAAAATGCTTGTGTATTGATTGTTGTGGGAAAAGTTGGTTATAGAGCTCTCTCGAACTTGATGCACACTTTACTTTCATTGCATAAATAAACATGACCCATTGTGATTAAAATTATGATGTTGTGGCTTGACAAATGTCTTTGGTTGAGAGTTAGCTCATATGTGCTGTCACATGGCAAGCTTTCAACATGCACTTCATTTCATTTAGTTGATATCATGTACTTTTGTTTATGGATGCTTACCATGGTGAAATAAATGTGGAAATGAAGTGAGTTTAAATGAGTTTGTATAAATGGTTAGAGAGACGCCTGGGCCGCTAATCTAAGCCATGCATCATTCATGGTGGAAATTTACTTACATGCTATGGTGAACCTTCTGTGATACACCTTACAATAAAAAGCTATCTAATGGTAAATAAAAAGGGTGTTGAGATTGTTCATTGTGTTTGTTTGTCTTGTCATTTTGATATGGGCTTGTTCCATATCCTGGGACAAGAGGTACCCCAGTTGACGCTCTTAATGATACTATTATTACTTACAATGATATTTAACTTGAACTTGCTTTGTTTCCCAAGATGAGTAACACATGGAGTAGGTACTTGTATTCAAGGGGCATGAGACTTTCAACCTGTACTTCGTCAAGCACACTACTCATTTGCTTTCACTTTAAACTTAATCATTCAAGATGCTATGATAGGGGAATGAGAGCTTGACACCAAGGATTACCACATTAAAATCATTACTTAAGTAGAGAAGTTCAGAAGTTAGATGAAACTTATTCATGCTTCACCTCTACTCATATATATATCTTTCCAAAGTGTCCACCTTTTATATTCAGATTTTCATCAATACTCTATGACCATTATAGGATGTTCTTTATTTTCATTATGCATACATGTGGTCCATAGTACTTTCTTTTATGTTACACTTTGAGAATTATCATTGAACATCCTTGCATTGAATACTTGATATCACTTCATAAACTATCTTTCATATTGCTACTCCTTTTAAGAATGAATCATTTGACTCTATGTAGCAATAGTAATCATCTTTGATATCCATTGATAGTATTAAATTGCAAAGTCCATGTTAGTTTTATCACCTTCATACTCGAGGACGAGTATTGGTTAAGCTTGGGGATGATGATGCTGATACCCTTTCTCGTAGTTACCCCACAATGGTGCCAGAAAACAGTTGCTAGCCCCTTCGCGTGGTAGCTGCGTGAAAAGTAAATGGGTTAGGTTGAGACTCCAAGTGCAGAGTGTATGTAGTAGTGGAAGACAGTTTTCCCCACGAGGGGTGACTCGAGGGTTTAATATCGAACTCTTGGGGAACCAGTATTTCAGGTGTTATCTCCTTATCCTTCTCTTGAGAACCTGCAACAAAATAAATTGTTTTGTGCCCTCAACCTCACCAAGTGGTTGTCAAGCACAAGGTGTGAGAATGATAATAAAATAATATGCAATGCAAACAATAAGTAAATATGCAATGATGGTAAATAAATATGCAAGGATGGTGGTAGCAATGATAAATGATATTTTTGGATTTTTATGATGAATGCAAGATGTAAAAGTGTTTTTGTATTTTCGGATTTAATAATGGCAGCAAACAAAAGTGATGATAAAAGTGTTGGAAAGGTGTTTCTTATGATTAAAAATGGACCGGGGTTCATGGTTTCACAAATGCACTCTCTCTTGATAACGTGGTAGACAATGGAACACTAAAATTAACATGTAAGATGGCAAGACATGGTTTGACAAGTTATTAATAATATGGGCATCACGTCCTAACATAGAGATCTCAAGTATAAGTTGTTCTCTCTCTTATGCTCCACCAAGATGCGAACTAAATCATAACACCTTAGTAATTAAGATAAATCAGAGCATAGCAATAAGTTCAATGACATGAAGTTAAAATAAGAACATGCTAGATCTAGTCATGGAGATAGTGGCCAAGGTCACATCCACTCTCCGGTAGCATGGTATTTTTGTTTATCCCTAGTGAGGCAACAAAGTAAGGTAGAAAACCCAAGTGGATCGCAGAACTTTCTCTCACGTTCACTGCACTAGCCACCCCCCGTTACTCCAACTAATGCACACGTTCCCCCTGACACGCTCTCATAAACATGCTTGATCATGACAAGTAAATAAGAACGGGGTACATAATATGCATCTACTTTCATAACTGAAACAAAACCATTGCAATCTCAAACATGTATTAACTCATAATAAAGATCCACCACAAAGGAATTACATAGATGACCATAATCATGTTCAGCAGCTCATACGGTACTAATTAGTGAAGCTCATAGAGAGGAGAGATACATAAGTTACTTCCACAAACCCATAGTCCAGAGGTGGACTACTCCCTCTTCATCATGGTGTCGGTGGAGATGTTGTTGGAGGGGAAGGAGACCACACCGGCAGCGCCCCGCCGGAGTTTTCCCCCTCCAATCTTCAGCTCCAGATCTCTGTTTCGTGGTTTCTGTGTTTCGGCGGCGCTCCCTTTCACGAAAGCCCTGGGGGGTCTATATATAGTCGTTTTTAGGTCAAGACGAAGCTTCGGGAAGAAAGATCGATGGTAGCGGAGGCCCGAGGGCCAGGATAGGGGACCCCACGTGGTCAGGGAATCTGGCCACGTGGGCCCACCCCTTTCTGCCTTCTGGTCTCCGTTTCTTCGATTCCTTTGCGCCTATGTTTCGTTCCTTCCAAAAAAGTGATCCCCGTAAAGTTTCAGGTCATTTGGACGTCGTTTGGGTCCCTGAAACATCAAAATATAGAAAAAGGGGTTTTCTGACAGCGCAGGGTTAATTCCAGAAAAATGGGGGAGTTGTTAATTATCCCCAAAACTCAATATAAATCATGAATATAACCCTTATATGATGCAAGTATCATGGAATAACATGTAATAAAATGTAAAGTTCATGTATGCATTTTACATGCATCAACATCCCCAAGCTTAACCCATGCTCGTCCCGAGTATGAAGGTGATAAAACTAACATGAACTTTGCATTTTAATACTATCAATGGATATCAAAGGTGATTACTATTGCTACATAAAGTCAAATGATTCATTCTTCAAAGGAATAACAATATGCAAGATAAATTATGAAGTGATATCAAATACTCAATGTAAAGATGTTCAATGATAAATTCACAAAGTGTAACATAGAAGAAAGTACTATGGACCAAATGTATGCATAATGAAAAGTAAAAACATCCTATGGTGGTCATAAAGTACTTCTTATGAAAACTGAATATAAAAGGTGGACACTTTGGATAGATAAATAAGTAGAGGTAAAGCATGAATAAGTTTCATCTAACTTCCAAACACTTCTACTTAAGTTAATGCTTGCAATGTGGTAGTCATTGGTGTGGAGCTCTCATTACCCCTATCATAGTATCTTGAATGATTAATGTTTAAAGTGAAAGCAAATATGAGTGGTGTGCTTGACAATGTATTGGTTGAATGTCTCATGTCCCTTGAATACAAGTACCTACACCATGTGTTACTCACTTTGGTCCACAAAGTAAATTCAAATAAAGGTCATTGCAAGTAATAATAGTATCATCAAGAACTGCACTGGGGTACCTCTTGCCCCTTGACATGAACAAGCCCATGTCAAAACAACAAGACAAATAGACAATGAACAATCTCAGCACTCTTTTATTTACTATGGGTATAGCTTTTTATTATGAGGTGCATCACTGAATGAACATTATGGTTATGCTGTAAATTTCCACCATGAATGATGCATGGCTTAGATTAGCGGCCCAGGCATTTCTCTAACCATTTATACAAGCTCTTTGAACTTACTAAGTATCCACATTCATTTCACCCATGATAGGCATCCATAAACAAAAGTACATGACATCAACTAAATATTAATAAGTGCAATGTTGAAAGCTTGCCATGTGACAGCACATATGGGCTAACTCCCAACCAAAACAATTGTCAAGCCCACAACTTCATAATTTTAATCACAATGGTTCATGCTTATTAAATGCAATAAAAGTAAATTGTGCATCAAGTTCGTGAGAGCTTTTAACCAATTTTTGCCATGACAATCAATAACATAAGCATTCAAATTCAGAAATGTAGATAACACAATATAACATGATAAACATACTTGGAATAGCATAAAGCTAATAGGTAGATATGAAATTGCCCGGCTCCAAGAAATGTTGAAGGCTGAAACTGAAACCCGGGCTGGTCATGCAACCCAACTTCAGGCCTTAGAAGAAAAAATCATTGCTCTGACACAAGAAAATTCTGACTTGGAGAGGGACAAGCAGGAGCACGAGGAAAACTTTCAGGAGCAACTGAACACACTGCAGAAGCAGCTGAATGACACCACCAGTGAGCTGACCCGGCTCAAGCAAATGATCTCCTACATGGTCTCCTCACTTGTTGGTAAGTTTAAAACTCTCTGACCCGGTATAACTAGCACACTTCAAACCCGGTTTGTGAATCCTCACTTCTTTACTGTGTGTTTCCACTCAGGTCCATGCGATGGCAACATGCGCAAGACTGCTACTGAGAAGATCAAATGTATGTACACACTGGTGCGCCAACTATACTTTGGAAGCTGTGAAGTAATCAAAGCAGCCAGGAACTGGGAGAACCCGCCAAGCACATATACTGAAGTGCTTGGACACTTATCCACTATGCCGGGCTGCATCCACTAGTTGAAGAGATCCGCATGCAGAGCCGGGGTGATGCGCGGTCTTGCTTTGGCAAAGGCCTACCACCCCAACCTAGACCCGGCACCACTTTCTTTAGGCTTTCCCCAGTACAATGCTGTGGCACCCCGACCCGACTGCTATACAGTGATACTGTGTCTCCGGTTATCCGGTACCACCAGACACACTATCAAAGCATAATAGAGAGATCAAGACTTGTGGAACAACTGGCACATCACAGACTCTACGACTCAAAGCATTATAGTTCAACTCTTATAATAGAGAAAGATAGCAAATCTTACAACCAGGGGTCACAGACCCAACAGTACAACATGCGGAAGCGAAATAAGTTGTTCTAAACAACAAGATCCAAATTATGGCCTAAGAGGCCTATAGATAAACATTCCAGCGCCAGCTGTTCCGGGATGTCCCAAGCTGCCACCTGGGAACCCCAGACTACTCTTCGACGTCCACATAGAACCCACCTTCAGCGTCGGTGAAGTCCTCCACTGAAATCAAATAAACAACGTTGAGTTCGACGAACTCTGCAAGATTATTAGAGCTACTAGCTCGATGATTGGCTTTCAAAGGTTTTATGGCTGTTTGGCATAAAGCTGGTTTTCTTTATAAAAGACATCTG
The DNA here is from genome assembly GCA_947311845.1 of Poa pratensis. Lineage (NCBI taxonomy): Eukaryota > Viridiplantae > Streptophyta > Magnoliopsida > Poales > Poaceae > Poa > Poa pratensis. Next base: position 12,595,891 of record CAMZMU010000063.1, read on the forward strand.
GCATCGACTAATCAGAACATTTTCGAAAGGGGGTAAGAAGTAAACTCTTTTCTTCTGATCATCTTCATCAACAACCACCATCCATCACTTCACCTGTCTCCCAAGGCACCTCCCCGAATCACCCTCGAGGAAGTCAACCTTACAAATCTTGGTAGTACCTTTAGTACTCAGGTTTTAATCATTCCGTTCAAGTTTCTCTATGGTCTTATCGTCCTTTCCCAAGTCGTCCATAACCGTGGACACGGCTTTTCGAAAAGATTTACCCTGCAGGGGTGTACTGTTTTTAACCACCGGTACCGTCCGGCTCATTGCCTACGCTTAGCTCTCTTCCGGGGAAAGCCGGCTGAGTGGGAGCGGTTACAACCTTTACCTTGCTTGAGACTAACCCAGGATCATCAGTGGCGGTAGGACAGGTGCCTCCAACACCCTGCCCCGCGGCCACTTATTTTCCTAAACCCCGCAATCCTCATCCCAGTCCTGGCCACCATCTTCACGCACGCGCAAATGGAAGCTCAAACTAGAGGACCCTCGGCGAGCCCCTCACAAGTTAGTCGGTCGATAGGGATCCCATAGGCCCACCGATGGAAGCACGCTCAGTCTTGGTTCAAGAGGTAAAGAACTCGCACTTAGGCGGCGAGAACGAGACAACCCACCACATTCCCCGTGGCCTCTCATCCCCGCCTTTAGCAATTTATTATCCCTCACCACATTTTCCATCACATCCGGCCATTCCATCAACTGTTCCAACATTGTAACATCCACCGGACATCTAAGCATTTACACTAAGCATGGCTAAGCATATACATAGCGAGTATAATTTATCTCGGGCCAACACTTCAATCCTATGGATATTAGGAAGGATACAGGTAATGGCAACAGATTTCTAATGCAACTAGTAGGATACTCTAGTCCAAGCAAAAGACATTTGGAACCGAATGCAATATTATAGTGGGGAAAATAATTGCGGAAATATAGGAGGAGACATGCTCAGAGGGGGGATTACGCTTGCCTTGTTCCGGGGCTGATAATACGGTTCGTTAGGGTATTGCGGTGGCACCCCGACTGCTTGATCTATCGATGCATAGAAACACCGGAAAGACCACAATCAATAATCACACAAGCAAAACAGGTGCAATGCACAAACACATGATGGCATGACATTTTAATGCCACTAATGGATCATAAACATGATCAACAAGTTAAATGAGTTGTTCCAAATCATTTGGCAATATTTGGCACAAACCCATATTTATCTTAATAGCTTCTATAGTTAAATCCAATTAACCCAGTAGCTAATTATTCATCAAACATGAATGGGCATGATGTTTTAGGTTAGGTATTGATTTGCTGAGCATTTTGATGTAATGAACACATTTTTCTGATTAATCAATATTAAGATATTGAATTTATAAAATCCATTCTAAATCTGCCCTTTTACTAAAGTGCGAGAAAAAGTTAATTCCATTATTTAGTTTAACATGAAAATGATGTTAGAGTGTAAGGTTTATTCCACTGATCATTTTGATACCTTATTTGCGAATTTTGGATCAAAATTTAATAAGTTATGACTTTTCCAAAATCCTTTTCTTTTCTGCCATTTTAGTATTTTATTTAAACAGAGGAGTTAATTTGTTCAAATGTGCCCAAATAAAATACCATGATGTAAAGTTTGTTAAGACAAACATTTTGACATCTTATTTGCTCAATTTGGAATTACAGAACAAAAGTTATGAATTTTTAAAGATTCACTTTCATTAGCCATTTTCTGTACTTAATTAATAAGAGCAAGATCAAATATTTTGTCATGTGTCAGAATTAAATGAACATGTAGGGCACACTTTGCTGAACATGTGGAAATTTGAATCATCCAACTTGAAGCATTTTTCGAATTACTATGCAATTTAGAAGAAATGATTTAATTCTGCAATTCTGTTTTTTTTCAGTTTTAAAACTCACAGCAAAATATCCGAAACGTTTCTCACTCGGGGCTGGGCTAGCCCGTGTCAATGACATGTGGGGCCCGTGGCCACGGTGGCTGCCACGCAAGCACGCGTGGCCCACAGCGTGTTGACCACAGCGAGGCCACGACCGTGGCGCGCGACGGCGGTGACCGCCGGCGGCGTCGCGCACGGCCACGAGGCTACGGGGTTCCATGAGGCGAGCTACGAGGCGCACTCGACAGGCGAGAACACGACGAACCTAACTACGGCGGTGCCGCTACCTAGAGGTCACCGGAGACGCCGGAAACAACGGCGACTCGCGGCGAGCTACGGTAGAGCTACTGCTACACGGCGAACTAGAGAAAGAGGAGAGGTCCAGGAGCACGGTGGGCTCACCCTCCATGCGTGGGAAGCGACGGCAGCGGCGGAGGAGGACCACAGCGACGGTGAGCTTGCTCGAGGTCCGGCGGCCGGAGTTGAAGAAGACGGCGCCGATCTCCGCGATGGCGGCGCCCCAGCTCGATTCCGTGCACGGGGAAAAGAGGGGACGAGGCGGAGACGGTGGCGGGCTTTGCTTGGCTCGGGGAGGCTCCAGTTGCCGGCGTCGAGCTCGGCGAGTTCGGCTGTGGTGTGGGTTCGTGGAGAGAAAAGTGAGGAGAGCAGAGAGGGGCTCGGGCTTCTTATCTTCTTCGAGGAGGAGCGAAGTGAGGAGGGGGGGTCCGGGGCGCGGCAAGGGAGCAAGGGACACGGCGGCACGGCGTCGTGGGGGGGGGGGGGGGGGCCGCTCTCTCGCCCGGCAATGGCGCGTCCGTGTCGGGTGGGAAGAGAGAGACGACATATTTTCGAAAAACCCCCTGCGTTTCTTTTCCTCTTTTCACCTAAGTCCCTTTTCTGTTTTTCTTTTAAAAACCAGTAGCACTACAAGGATTTATTTGGGGCACTTAACTCATTTCAAAAATTATGAAAATATTTGGGCAGCCTCCCCATATCATGTAGAGGCTCCACAAAAATTGGCGTCTCAAAATAAAATCTTTTGAGCAACTTTTGTGCATTGGTTTTGAATATGGCATTTTTCTTAATTACCAATTTATAATACTTTAGAATTTTTAAACCAGGTTCAAAATATTATTTTTGAACTCTTGGAACTTCCTTGACAAATATATTAACTTTCCACAATTTTTATTTGTCAAAACTTGTCAAACTCATTTGAATTGTATTTTGGCAGTTGTAGCAATTTGTTTTTAGTTGGTGCCAAACCAATTGTTTATTTATTTAGCAATTTAATATGGATGCCATGATGCAATGGAACGCAAAAAGTGGAAATTTTATTCGGGTTTTTAGGTTCTTCAACTTTGGGCTGTTACAATTCTACCCCCCTTACAGGAATCTCGTCCCGAGATTCAGTATTGTAGGAAAGAGGGAAAGGTTACGACGGTACTACACGATCTTCTCGCGTCAGGTGGCTTTCTTCTTGATGAGGTTGATCGAGGGAATCATGAAGATCGTCATCGGCTTCACTTCGAGGTCACCGCTCAACTACACCATAGTAAAAGAAGGGAACCTCACCGGGAGGATGGATCTTGGTGAAAATACCACGACCAAATACCTTCTAGTAGAATCCTAGGATGAGACTTCAAGCATCCCCTGAATTGACAGATAGGAGACACAAGCGGGTGACGGAAGATTGATAAGGAGTTTCCGGTTGGTAGACAACTGTCTCCCCAAGATTTAGAATATGAACTTTACACAAGGCCTAAAATTTCTGAGGGAGAGTGTTGAAACAAGGTTCTAACAGATGAGGAGATAACTTGTATTAGTCGGCTTGAGTAGAACTTTCCTCACGGAGGAGCATTTCAGATTACTGGAGAAGGATCGGAAAGCTAGGTCGAGAGAACTTCAGAAACTCCGCAAACGTTAGTATTGGGAACACTTCTTGATTTTCCAGTCATCGGGACGAACTTCTTGAGGATCACCAACTATCGTTTCTGATTGAGAGTCAAACCTGGGAAGTGTAGAGATACTCCAGACTCAGCACCGGTAGGAATAGGAAGCTTTGCAATGCATACCAACGGATTACATTTGCTAGGAACCCAAGAGTCGGACTACAAGGTCAAACTCCAAGGAGGAACGAGATTGCGGAACCCGCGGATTAGCAACTGGTCAGAAGACAGCGGCCATAATTGAATATCTTGCAGCAAGACACGATTGAGTTCTTGATGGGAAACACCAAAGAATACAAAGAAGTTCTCAGACCTCTTCTCTTCCTGGAACAATTCATTTAGTGGCTTGGATGCAGAGATGAAATTCTCAAGGAATGTAGGTAACAACATACCATTCCGAGAATATTCTGCACATGCAGGATTGAGTTGAGATGATTCCGAGGGAACCAGACGATTTACTCAGATCCACGGCGACAACTTTCAGCAATTGCACGTTAACCCGAGAAAATCACTTCTAACTTCCAGAACACATACCTTGTGACGACACAAAGTTAGTTCCGACAGATTTCCAATGCTAACGCCCACTATCCAATATAAATCTCCTCAAACATGGAGAAGATAAGAAGGTAGTTGATGGGCTCAACAACAAACTTATCCATATACTCCAAGACGGTAGACTCATATCTCACCAGAACGAGGCATTAGTATTGGTCATACTAACACGTTGTTAATCTGAGTTTAACCTACTGAATGTGTTAATCTGAGTTTGATTTGACGATAGCCCAATTCAAATCAAAAGTTTTGGAGGTTAGCATATCCACAAAGGAGATACCAACTTGCTTCGACACGTAACACTAGACATCCCATTGAGAATGAACTATATCAGATAGAGCTTTTGTCTTTTAACTCTCCAAGTTATTTAAGCTCAACCGAATAATTCAGGACATCCAGCACGATTTCCTTGGAGAAAGGAGTTGTTCAGAGAACCAGCTTACCCATAAGCTCGATTTTTCTTGGAGAAAAGAGTTGTCCGTGATGTTGAGCTTGGACAGGCGACAACCTGGCGATACTTCTGGAAGGTACAACAGGATATCACGATCCATCTACAGGATATCACGACATGGCAGTGGATCTTGAGTTCGAGAGAGGATCATGCCGTACAAGGCACAACGAGGTGGTCTAGGGAGCTTCGGCGTGAACCTAGCTCTTTGACCGAGGGAAGGCACCGGAGAAAACGAACTTGGCAACACAGTCAAACGCAGCTTATTGATCGGATAACCAATCATGCTAACGTGGATAAGAAGGTCTTTGGATTACAACGCAGTAAGAACTGCTGAGAATATCCGATAGCCACATCATTGCTCACGAATTATCATTCCGAGTAACAAGTCACTCGGAGAACGAGGAGTAACGAGTGTGAGAGCATCACTTCATCAAGAGGATCATGATGTTAAGCACGATACTTTGATATAAAAGAGTGTGACACTCTAAGGTGGAGCAGAGCAAAAACTAGACAAAGCCCTTACTCCGCAGATTTCATTACTTTGACTAGATCCGAGAAGTGGACAATATACGGGAGTCTATTTCTTTTCACAAGACGAAGTGGAAAGTTTGACGGATCCAGAGAGTGACTGGCATCGGAACATACCAATACTCGATAGAACTTTATTGTCAACCGACAGACAAAGGTCGGAAAGCGGATCAGAGTAAGAAACAAGCTCAGGAGAATCCGAAGATGTCGAAGATGCACCTGTTATTACTCAATTATGATAACCATGCCTAAAAAAGAGAGATGTAGCGAAGTCACGACAGAGTTGGGAGACTCGCTAGGAGAATCCTGGCTGTAACCCTGATGGTTCCAAGACAGAACCTAAAACAAGGCTAAGGAAAAGATGAAGTTACATAGCCAGCTGAAGTGTAGTAAATTAAGATTCAGCCATTTACCACACAGACCACGGAAAAGACTTGGGTTGAAGATCAGCATCCTGTGCTACTAGCGAGCGTTAAGAAATCACACTTAACACCCTAGTTGGCACAATCCGGGACCTTATGTTCAAGTCCTTGGGTTAAAACCCAAAAGAAAGGATTAAGAGTTTAACTTGATAGGAATACAAGGGTCCGTAAACAACTGAGTTAATAGGAATTTTTGTCGTACTCCAGATGGTTTCTCGGCACATGAAGCTCCGGATTGTAACGCGGCGGAAGCAACTGGACACGTAACACTCAAGGTAGAACCCACCCTCGCGATCCTAATAATTTTGAATCAACAGGTGAGAAGTAAAACCTTTAAACCAAATCGAGGTAAGATTGCTCCAAGATTAGAGGGTAACCAGATAAGGAGTAAAAAGAATCCTAAGATGGTTTTCACAACTCATTTTTAGGTTCAAAATATTTTCACAATCACTAGACTCAACATCGACCAGTAGAAGGGTTTCCTACAGGCAGTACTGCTCTGATACCAACTTGTGGCGCCCCGACCCGACTGCTATACAGTGATACTGTGTCTCCGGTTATCCGGTACCACCAGACACACTATCAAAGCATAATAGAGAGATCAAGACTTGTCGAACAACTGGCACATCACAGACTCTACGACTCAAAGCATTATAGTTCAACTCTTATAATAGAGAAAGATAGCAAATCTTACAACCAGGGGTCACAGACCCAACAGTACAACATGCGGAAGCGAAATAAGTTGTTCTAAACAACAAGATCCAAATTATGGCCTAAGAGGCCTATAGATAAACATTCCAGCGCCAGCTGTTCCGGGATGTCCCAAGCTGCCACCTGGGAACCCCAGACTACTCTTCGACGTCCACATAGAACCCACCTTCAGCGTCGGTGAAGTCCTCCACTGAAATCAAATAAACAACGTTGAGTTCGACGAACTCTGCAAGATTATTAGAGCTACTAGCTCGATGATTGGCTTTCAAAGGTTTTATGGCTGTTTGGCATAAAGCTGGTTTTCTTTATAAAAGACATCTGGCATCGACTAATCAGAACATTTTCGAAAGGGGGTAAGAAGTAAACTCTTTTCTTCTGATCATCTTCATCAACAACCACCATCCATCACTTCACCTGTCTCCCAAGGCACCTCCCCGAATCACCCTCGAGGAAGTCAACCTTACAAATCTTGGTAGTACCTTTAGTACTCAGGTTTTAATCATTCCGTTCAAGTTTCTCTATGGTCTTATCGTCCTTTCCCAAGTCGTCCATAACCGTGGACACGGCTTTTCGAAAAGATTTACCCTGCAGGGGTGTACTGTTTTTAACCACCGGTACCGTCCGGCTCATTGCCTACGCTTAGCTCTCTTCCGGGGAAAGCCGGCTGAGTGGGAGCGGTTACAACCTTTACCTTGCTTGAGACTAACCCAGGATCATCAGTGGCGGTAGGACAGGTGCCTCCAACACCCTGCCCCGCGGCCACTTATTTTCCTAAACCCCGCAATCCTCATCCCAGTCCTGGCCACCATCTTCACGCACGCGCAAATGGAAGCTCAAACTAGAGGACCCTCGGCGAGCCCCTCACAAGTTAGTCGGTCGATAGGGATCCCATAGGCCCACCGATGGAAGCACGCTCAGTCTTGGTTCAAGAGGTAAAGAACTCGCACTTAGGCGGCGAGAACGAGACAACCCACCACATTCCCCGTGGCCTCTCATCCCCGCCTTTAGCAATTTATTATCCCTCACCACATTTTCCATCACATCCGGCCATTCCATCAACTGTTCCAACATTGTAACATCCACCGGACATCTAAGCATTTACACTAAGCATGGCTAAGCATATACATAGCGAGTATAATTTATCTCGGGCCAACACTTCAATCCTATGGATATTAGGAAGGATACAGGTAATGGCAACAGATTTCTAATGCAACTAGTAGGATACTCTAGTCCAAGCAAAAGACATTTGGAACCGAATGCAATATTATAGTGGGGAAAATAATTGCGGAAATATAGGAGGAGACATGCTCAGAGGGGGGATTACGCTTGCCTTGTTCCGGGGCTGATAATACGGTTCGTTAGGGTATTGCGGTGGCACCCCGACTGCTTGATCTATCGATGCATAGAAACACCGGAAAGACCACAATCAATAATCACACAAGCAAAACAGGCGCAATGCACAAACACATGATGGCATGACATTTTAATGCCACTAATGGATCATAAACATGATCAACAAGTTAAATGAGTTGTCCCAAATCATTTGGCAATATTTGGCACAAACCCATATTTATCTTAATAGCTTCTATAGTTAAATCCAATTAACCCAGTAGCTAATTATTCATCAAACATGAATGGGCATGATGTTTTAGGTTAGGTATTGATTTGCTGAGCATTTTGATGTAATGAACACATTTTTCTGATTAATCAATATTAAGATATTGAATTTATAAAATCCATTCTAAATCTGCCCTTTTACTAAAGTGCGAGAAAAAGTTAATTCCATTATTTAGTTTAACATGAAAATGATGTTAGAGTGTAAGGTTTATTCCACTGATCATTTTGATACCTTATTTGCGAATTTTGGATCAAAATTTAATAAGTTATGACTTTTCCAAAATCCTTTTCTTTTCTGCCATTTTAGTATTTTATTTAAACAGAGGAGTTAATTTGTTCAAATGTGCCCAAATAAAATACCATGGTGTAAAGTTTGTTAAGACAAACATTTTGACATCTTATTTGCTCAATTTGGAATTACAGAACAAAAGTTATGAATTTTTAAAGATTCACTTTCATTAGCCATTTTCTGTACTTAATTAATAAGAGCAAGATCAAATATTTTGTCATGTGTCAGAATTAAATGAACATGTAGGGCACACTTTGCTGAACATGTGGAAATTTGAATCATCCAACTTGAAGCATTTTTCGAATTACTATGCAATTTAGAAGAAATGATTTAATTCTGCAATTCTGTTTTTTTTCAGTTTTAAAACTCACAGCAAAATATCCGAAACGTTTCTCACTCGGGGCTGGGCTAGCCCGTGTCAATGACATGTGGGGCCCGTGGCCACGGTGGCTGCCACGCAAGCACGCGTGGCCCACAGCGTGTTGACCACAGCGAGGCCACGACCGTGGCGCGCGACGGCGGTGACCGCCGGCGGCGTCGCGCACGGCCACGAGGCTACGGGGTTCCATGAGGCGAGCTACGAGGCGCACTCGACAGGCGAGAACACGACGAACCTAACTACGGCGGTGCCGCTACCTAGAGGTCACCGGAGACGCCGGAAACAACGGCGACTCGCGGCGGCCGGCGGCGAGCTACGGTAGAGCTACTGCTACACGGCGAACTAGAGAAAGAGGAGAGGTCCAGGAGCACGGTGGGCTCACCCTCCATGCGTGGGAAGCGACGGCAGCGGCGGAGGAGGACCACAGCGACGGCGAGCTTGCTCGAGGTCCGGCGGCCGGAGTTGAAGAAGACGGCGCCGATCTCCGCGATGGCGGCACCCCAGCTCGATTCCGTGCACGGGGAGAAAGAGAGGGACGAGGCGGAGACGGTGGCGGGCTTTGCTTGGCTCGGGGAGGCTCCAGTTGCCGGCGTCGAGCTCGGCGAGTTCGGCTGTGGTGTGGGTTCGTGGAGAGAAAAGTGAGGAGAGCAGAGAGGGGCTCGGGCTTCTTATCTTCTTCGAGGAGGAGCGAAGTGAGGAGGGGGGGTCCGGGGCGCGGCAAGGGAGCAAGGGACACGGCGGCACGGCGTCGTGGGGGGGGGGGCCGCTCTCTCGCCCGGCAATGGCGCGTCCGTGTCGGGTGGGAAGAGAGAGACGACATATTTTCGAAAAACCCCCTGCGTTTCTTTTCCTCTTTTCAACTAAGTCCCTTTTCTATTTTTCTTTTAAAAACCAGTAGCACTACAAGGATTTATTTGGGGCACTTAACTCATTTCAAAAATTATGAAAATATTTGGGCAGCCTCCCCATATCATGTAGAGGCTCCACAAAAATTGGCGTCTCAAAATAAAATCTTTTGAGCAACTTTTGTGCATTGGTTTTGAATATGGCATTTTTCTTAATTACCAATTTATAATACTTTAGAATTTTTAAACCAGGTTCAAAATATTATTTTTGAACTCTTGGAACTTCCTTGACAAATATATTAACTTTCCACAATTTTTATTTGTCAAAACTTGTCAAACTCATTTGAATTGTATTTTGGCAGTTGTAGCAATTTGTTTTTAGTTGGTGCCAAACCAATTGTTTATTTATTTAGCAATTTAATATGGATGCCATGATGCAATGGAACGCAAAAAGTGGAAATTTTATTCGGGTTTTTAGGTTCTTCAACTTCGGGCTGTTACAAATGCTGATGGCAGAAGTTTGATAAAAAAATCCTTCACCCGAGTTGCGAAGCAAACCCGGTACGTAGCCACAAAAATTGCCAACAGCTTGACGCTCAACACGCTGCAGTATGGCTTCAATAAGGCCAATGAAGAGGTCATTGACGATGAGCCACAACGCATTGATCTTCTGCAAAGCTACAAGGACTCCATCGCTGCGGATAAACCTGCTCCCATTGCATCTACTGCCCCAAGCTCATCTACTCCAACCGTGCCTCCACCCTCGCGAGCTGCAGTGGAAGATGAAGATGAATGTTATTTCCAACCTCTTCACCTTGTTACCTGGCGCGGAGATGAAGCCCCCAAGACCCGGGCTACGGAAGCAGAAGCAACAGAAGATAACCCGGCGAGCGCCAAGGATGACCCCCCAGCCAAGACTACGTCCACAGACCCGGCACCTGAGGCCGGTGCTTGAAAAACTTACGCAGACGCTGCGCCGCTGCGAAAAAACAATCTTTATTCGGCCCTTGGGCAGTTGATGTAATAACTTAACGATTTTGATACTATGCCTGTGATGATGTGCGTATGCACTGCTAAGACATTTACTAAACCGTGTGAAAGCTTTTGTGCCCAAATACTTGTCTGTCTATGGTTTTGATGACCCTTTTGATTTCTTTAACTGTGAGCCGGCTTTCGCATGGATACCCTGTCGCAACTTCGCTGAGAAAAACAGGGTCGAACCAAGTCCCACTTGGCCTCATGGTTGATTGAATTTCCAGGTGAGCAATCAGGCCATATAGGAATTCTACATGTCCGTGTTACAAAGGTTCAGCCACACCTCTCCATTTTAGTTATTTTCCCTATTGCTCTTTTCCAAGAATTCCACTTTCTGCTGGTTAGTTCTCAGGGTTATCTTTCCAACAAAATTAGTTTCATCTCAATCGGAGTTTCCTTGCAGAAGTTATCTAAATTCTTGACCGGGGAGGTCATATCTGGGAAAACACGAAAGTTAGGTATAACGGTCTACGAAACGATAAAAAATCGATCAAGGCATACAAAAGGTACTTATTGATGACTTTATGTGCAAATTTGAGTTAAAATGAGTATTCTTGGGTTTGGGCGTGCATGAAAGTAAGTTTGTGTCACTGCGCAAAGAAAATGGAAAATAAGAGAATCGTGCGTAATGATCTACGGAGAAAACATCTGTTTGACATCATAGCATAAAAATCGAAGTTAACGGTGAGTCATGTGCAGTGTTTGCATCGAATTGTGTATTCTCTCGGTTCTACACAAATTCTCTATGACCAATAAGGTATTGGACTGTTTTGAGAAATTTCAAACACGCAATTTGTTTAATTTTTGTATTATAGGGTTTCAACCCAAATAATGTATTGTAGGTCATAGATTCCGATGCTTCGGCGCGCCGTTTTTGGCCCAAAGCTCGACCCGTGGGCCCCACGTCGTCTACCCCTTTGACCGGCATCGAAAGAGGGTTGACCAATGGATCTGAAGGAGAAGATTGTGTGAGCGTAGAGATCATAGGCTTCAAGGTTGCCATCCGTTGGTGATAAAGGTCAAGTGAAGTCAATTTCTAAGAGACGCTTCCCCATATTGGTTCACGAGCCAAGATCAAGTGTCTTTCGAAAATGAGATTGGCCTGCTACTTTTATTGCGTTTACGATGTAGGGAAAATGTCCGTGTTACAAAGGTTCAGCCACACCTCTCCGTTTTAGTTAGTTTTCTATCGATCTTTTCCAAGAATTCCACTTTCTGCTGGTTAGTTCTCAGGGTTATCTTTCCAACAAAATTAGTTTCATCTCAATCGGAGTTTCCTTGCAAAAGTTATCTAAATTCTTGACCGGGGAGGTCATATCTGGGAAGACACGAAAGTTAGGTATAACGGTCTACGAAACGATAAAAATCGATCAAGGCATACAAAAGGTACTTATTGATGACTTTATGTGCAAAATTTGAGTTAAAATGAGTATTGTTGGGTTTGGGCGTGCATGAAAGTAAGTTTGTGTCACTGCGCAGAGAAAATAGCAAATAAGAGAATCGTGCGTAAGGATCTACGGAGAAAACATCTATTTGACATCATAGCATAAAAATCAAAGTTAACGGTGTGTTATGTGCAGTGTTTGCATCGAATTGTGTATTCTCTCGGTTCTAAACAAATTCTGTATGACCAATAAGGTATTGGACTGTTTTGAGAAATTTCGAACACGAAATTTGTTTAATTTTTGTGTTATAGGGTTTCAACCCAAATAATCTATTGTAGGTCATAGATTCCGATGCTTCGGCGCGCCGTTTTTGCCCAAAGCTCGACCCGTGGGCCCCACGTCGTCTACCCCTTTGACCGGCCTCGAAAGAGGGTTGACCAATGGACCTGAAGGAGAAGATTGTGTGAGCGTAGAGATCATAGGCTTCAAGGTTGCCATCCGTTGGAGATAAAGGTCAAGTGAAGTCGATTTCTAAGAGACGCTTCCCCATATTGGTTCACGAGACAAGATCAAGTGTCTTTGGAAAATGAGATTTTCCTGCTACTTTTATTGCGTTTACGATGTAGGGAAAATGTCCATGTTACAAAGGTTCAGCCACACCTCTCCATTTTAGTTATTTTCTCTATTGATCTTTTCCAAGAATTCCACTTTCTGCTGGTTAGTTCTCAGGGTTATCTTTCCAACAAAATTAGTTTCATCTCAATCGGAGTTTCCTTGCAAAAGTTATCTAAATTCTTGACCAGGGAGGTCATATCTGGGAAGACACGAAAGTTAGGTATAACGGTCTACGAAACGATAAAAAATCGATCAAGGCATACAAAAGGTACTTATTGATGACTTTATGTGCAAAATTTGAGTTAAATGCGTATTCTTGGGTTTGGGCGTGCATCAAACTAAGTTTGTGTCACTGCGTAGAGAAAATGGCAAATAAGAGAATCGTGCGTAATGATCTACGGAGAAAACATCTTTTTGACATCATAGCATAAAAATCGAGGTTAACGGTGAGTTGTGTGCAGTGTTTGGATCGAATTGTGTATTCTCTCGGTTCTACGCAAATTCTCTATGACCAATAAGGTATTGGACAGTTTTGAGAAATTTCGAACATGAAATTGGTTTAATTTTTGTATTATAGGGTTTCAACCCAAATAATCTATTGTAGGTCATAGATTCCGATGCTTCGGCGCGCCGTTTTTGGCCCAAAGCTCTACCCATGGGCCCCACGTCGTCTACCCCTTTGACTGGCATCAAAAGAGGGTTGACCAATGGACCTGAAGGAGAAGATTGTGTGAGCATAGAGATCATAGGCTTCAAGGTTGCCATCCGTTGGTGATAAAGGTCAAGTGAAGTCGATTTCTAAGAGACGCTTCCCCATATTGGTTCACGAGACAAGACCAAGTGTCTTTGGAAAATGAGATTTGCCAGCTACTTTTATTGCGTTTACGATGTAGGGAAAATGTCTGTGTTACAAAGGTTCAGCCACACCTCTCCATTTTAGTTATTTTCTCTATTGATCTTTTCCAAGAATTCCACTTTCTGCTGGTTAGTTCTCAGGGTTATCTTTCCAACAAAATTAGTTTCATCTCAATCGGAGTTTCCTTGCAAAAGTTATCTAAATTCTTGACCAGGGAGGTCATATCTGGGAAGACACGAAAGTTAGGTATAACGGTCTACGAAACGATAAAAAATCGATCAAGGCATACAAAAGGTACTTATTGATGACTTTATGTGCAAAATTCGAGTTAAAATGAGTATTGTTGGGTTTGGGCGTGCATGAAAGTAAGTTTGTGTCACTGCGCAGAGAAAATGGCAAATAAGAGAATCGTGCGTAATGATCTACGGAGAAAACATCTATTTGACATCATAGCATAAAAATCAAAGTTAACGGTGTGTTATGTGCAGTGTTTGCATCGAATTGTGTATTCTCTCGGTTCTACACAAATTCTCTAGACTAATAAGGTATTGGACTGTTTTGAGAAATTTCGAACATGAAATTTGTTTAATTTTTGTATTATAGGGTTTCAACCCAAATAATCTATTGTAGGTCATAGATTCCGATGCTTCGGCGCGCCGTTTTTGGCCCAAAGCTCGACCCATGGGCCCCACGTCGTCTACCCCTTTGACTGGCATCGAAAGAGGGTTGACCAATGGACCTGAAGGAGAAGATTGTGTGAGCATAGAGATCATAGGCTTCAAGGTTGCCATCCGTTGGTGATAAAGGTCAAGTGAAGTCGATTTCTAAGAGACGCTTCCCCATATTGGTTCACGAGACAAGACCAAGTGTCTTTTGAAAACGAGATTTGCATGCTAATGTTATTGCGTTTACGATGTAGGGAAAATGTCCGTGTTACAAAGGTTCTGCCACACCTCTCCGTTTTAGTTATTTTCTCTATTGATCTTTTCCAAGAATTCCACTTTCTGCTGGTTAGTTCTCAGGGTTATCTTTCCAACAAAATTAGTTTCATCTCAATCGGAGTTTCCTTGCAGAAGTTATCTAAATTCTTGACCGGGGAGGTCATATCTGGGAAAACACGAAATTAGGTATAACGGTCTACGAAATGATAAAAAAATCGATCAAGGCATACAAAAGGTACTTATTGATGAATTTATGTGCAAAATTTGAGTTAAAATGAGTATTCTTGGGTTGGGGCGTGCATGAAAGTAAGTTTGTGTCACTGCGCAAAGAAAATGGCAAATAAGAGAATCGTGCGTAATGATCTACGGAGAAAACATCCTTTTGACATCATAGCATAAAAATCGAAGTTAACGGTGAGTCATGTGCAGTGTTTGCATCGAATTGTGTATTCTCTCGGTTCTACACAAATTCTCTATGACCAATAAGGTATTGGACTGTTTTGAGAAATTTCAAACACGAAATTTGTTTAATTTTTGTATTATAGGGTTTCAACCCAAATAATCTATTGTAGGTCATAGATTCCGGTGCTTCGGCGCGCCGTTTTTGGCCCAAAGCTCGACCCGTGGGCCCCACGTCGTCTACCACTTTGACCGGCATCGAAAGAGGGTTGACCAATGGACCTGAAGGAGAAGATTGTGTGAGCATTGAGATCATAGGCTTCAAGGTTGCCATCCGTGGTGATAAAGGTCAAGTGAAGTCGATTTCTAAGAGACGCTTCCCCATATTGGTTCACGAGACAAGACCAAGTGTCTTTTGAAAACGAGATTTGCATGCTAATGTTATTGCGTTTACGATGTAGGGAAAATGTCCGTGTTACAAAGGTTCTGCCACACCTCTCCGTTTTAGTTATTTTCTCTATTGATCTTTTCCAAGAATTCCACTTTCTGCTGGTTAGTTCTCAGGGTTATCTTTCCAACAAAATTAGTTTCATCTCAATCGGAGTTTCCTTGCAAAAGTTATCTAAATTCTTGACCGGGAGGTCATATCTGGGAAAACACGAAATTTAGGTATAACGGTCTACGAAACGATAAAAAAATCGATCAAGGCATACAAAAGGTACTTATTGATGAATTTATGTGCAAAATTTGAGTTAAAATGAGTATTCTTGGGTTTGGGCGTGCATGAAAGTAAGTTTGTGTCACTGCGTAGAGAAAATGGCAAATAAGAGAATCGTGCATAATGATCCACGGAGAAAACATCCTTTTGACATCATAGCATAATAATCGAAGTTAACGGTGAGTCATGTGCAGTGTTTGCATCGAATTGTGTATTCTCTCGGTTCTACGCAAATTCTCTATGACCAATAAGGTATTGGACTGTTTTGAAAAATTTCAAACACGAAATTTGTTTAATTTTTGTATTATAGGGTTTCAACCCAAATAATCTATTGTAGGTCATAGATTCCGATGCTTCGGCGCGCCGTTTTTGCCCCAAAGCTCGACCCGTGGGCCCCACGTCGTCTACCCCTTTGACCGGCATCGAAAGAGGGTTGACCAATGGATCTGAAGGAGAAGATTGTGTGAGCGTAGAGATCATAGGCTTCAAGGTTGCCATCCGTTGGTGATAAAGGTCAAGTGAAGTCAATTTCTAAGAGACGCTTCCCCATATTGGTTCACGAGCCAAGATCAAGTGTCTTTCGAAAATGAGATTCGCCTGCTACTTTTATTGCGTTTACGATGTAGGGAAAATGTCCGTGTTACAAAGGTTCAGCCACACCTCTCCGTTTTAGTT
The DNA here is from genome assembly GCA_947311845.1 of Poa pratensis. Taxonomy (NCBI): domain Eukaryota; kingdom Viridiplantae; phylum Streptophyta; class Magnoliopsida; order Poales; family Poaceae; genus Poa; species Poa pratensis. Next base: position 12,612,189 of record CAMZMU010000063.1, read on the forward strand.
AGTTTCTATCGATCTTTTCCAAGAATTCCACTTTCTGCTGGTTAGTTCTCAGGGTTATCTTTCCAACAAAATTAGTTTCATCTCAATCGGAGTTTCCTTGCAAAAGTTATCTAAATTCTTGACTGGAGAGGTCATATCTGGGAAAACACGAAAGTTAGGTATAACGGTTTGCGAAAAGATAAAAAATCGATCAAGGCATACAAAAGGTACTTATTGATGACTTTATGTGCAAAATTTGAGTTAAAATGCGTATTCTTGGGTTTGGGCGTGCATCAAACTAAGTTTGTGTCACTGCGTAGAGAAAATGGCAAATAAGAGAATCGTGCGTAATGATCTACGGAGAAAACATCTTTTTGACATCATAGCATAAAAATCGAGGTTAACGGTGAGTTGTGTGCAGTGTTTGCATCGAATTGTGTATTCTCTCGGTTCTACGCAAATTCTCTATGACCAATAAGGTATTGGACAGTTTTGAGAAATTTCGAACACGAAATTGGTTTAATTTTTGTATTATAGGGTTTCAACCCAAATAATCTATTGTAGGTCATAGATTCCGATGCTTCGGCGCGCAGTTTTTGGCCCAAAGCTCGACCCGTGGGCCCCACGTCGTCTACCCCTTTGACCGGCATCGAAAGAGGGTTGACCAATAGACCTGAAGGAGAAGATTGTGTGAGCGTAGAGATCATAGGCTTCAATGTTGCCATCCGTTGGTGATAAAGGTCAAGTGAAGAAGTCGATTTCTAAGAGACGCTTCCCCATATTGGTTCACGAGACAAGATCGAGTGTCTTTTGAAAAATGAGATTTGCTTGCTACTTTTATTGCGTTTACGATGTAGGGAATTCTACATGTCCGTGTTACAAAGGTTCAGCCACACCTCTCCATTTTAGTTATTTTCTCTATTGCTCTTTTCCAAGAATTCCACTTTCTGCTGGTTAGTTCTCAGGGTTATCTTTCCAACAAAATTAGTTTCATCTCAATCGGAGTTTCCTTGCAAAAGTTATCTAAATTCTTGACTGGAGAGGTCATATCTGGGAAAACACGAAAGTTAGGTATAACGGTTTACGAAAAGATAAAAAATCGATCAAGGCATACAAAAGGTACTTATTGATGACTTTATGTGCAAATTTGAGTTAAAATGAGTATTGTTGGGTTGGGCGTGCATGAAAGTAAGTTTGTGTCACTGCGTACAGAAAATGGCAAATAAGAGAATCGTGCGTAATGATCTACGGAGAAAACATCTGTTTGACATCATAGCATAAAAATCGAAGTTAACGGTGAGTTATGTGCAGTGTTTGCATCGAATTGTGTATTCTCTCGGTTCTACACAAATTCTCTATGACCAATAAGGTATTGGACTGTTTTGAGAAATTTCGAACACGAAATTTGTTTAATTTTTGTATTATAGGGTTTCAACCCAAATAATCTATTGTAGGTCATAGATTCCGATGCTTCGGCGCACCGTTTTTGGCCCAAAGCTCGACCCGTGGGCCCCACGTCGTCTACCCTTTGACCGGCATCGAAAGAGGGTTGACCAATGGATCTGAAGGAGAAGATTGTGTGAGCGTAGAGATCATAGGCTTCAAGGTTGCCATCCGTTGGTGATAAAGGTCAAGTGAAGTCAATTTCTAAGAGACGCTTCCCCATATTGGTTCACGAGACAAGATCAAGTGTCTTTGGAAAATGAGATTGGCCTGCTACTTTTATTGCGTTTACGATGTAGGGAAAATGTCCGTGTTACAAAGGTTCAGCCACACCTCTCCGTTTTAGTTATTTTTCTATTGATCTTTTCCAAGAATTCCACTTTCTGCTGGTTAGTTCTCAGGGTTATCTTTCCAACAAAATTAGTTTCATCTCAATCGGAGTTTCCTTGCAAAAGTTATCTAAATTCTTGACCGGGGAGGTCATATCTGGGAAAACACGAAAGTTAGGTATAACGGTCTACGAAACGATAAAAAATCGATCAAGGCATACAAAAGGTACTTATTGATGACTTTATGTGCAAAATTTGAGTTAAAATGCGTATTCTTGGGTTTGGGCGTGCATCAAACTAAGTTTGTGTCACTGCGTAGAGAAAATGGCAAATAATAGAATCGTGCGTAATGATCTACGGAGAAAACATCTTTTTGACATCATAGCATAAAAATCGAGGTTAACGGTGAGTTGTGTGCAGTGTTTGCATCGAATTGTGTATTCTCTCGGTTCTACGCAAATTCTCTATGACCAATAAGGTATTGGACAGTTTTGAGAAATTTCGAACATGAAATTGGTTTAATTTTTGTATTATAGGGTTTCAACTCAAATAATCTATTGTAGGTCATAGATTCCGATGCTTCGGCGCGCCGTTTTTGGCCCAAAGATCGACCCGTGGGCCCCACGTCGTCTACCCCTTTGACCGGCATCGAAAGAGGGTTGACCAATAGACCTGAAGAAGAAGATTGTGTGAGCGTAGAGATCATAGGCTTCAAGGTTGCCATCCGTTGGTGATAAAGGTCAAGTGAAGAAGTCGATTTCTAAGAGACGCTTCCCCATATTGGTTCACGAGACAAGATCGAGTGTCTTTTGAAAAAGAGATTTGCTTGCTACTTTTATTGCGTTTACGATGTAGGGAATTCTACATGTCCGTGTTACAAAGGTTCAGCCACACCTCTCCATTTTAGTTATTTTCTCTATTGCTCTTTTCCAAGAATTCCACTTTCTGCTGGTTAGTTCTCAGGGTTATCTTTCCAACAAAATTAGTTTCATCTCAATCGGAGTTTCCTTGCAAAAGTTATCTAAATTCTTGACCGGGGAGGTCATATCTGGGAAAACACGAAAGTTAGGTATAACGGTCTACGAAACGATAAAAAATCGATCAAGGCATACAAAAGGTACTTATTGATGACTTTATGTGCAAAATTTGAGTTAAAATGAGTATTCTTGGGTTTGGGCGTGCATGAAAGTAAGTTTGTGTCACTGCGTAGAGAAAATGGTAAATAAGAGAATCGTGCGTAATGATCTACGGAGAAAACATCTTTTTGACATCATAGCATAAAAATCGAACTTAACGGTGAGTTATGTGCAGTGTTTGCATCGAATTGTGTATTCTCTCGGTTCTACACAAATTCTCTATGACCAATAAGGTATTGGACTGTTTTGAGAAATTTCAAACACGAAATTTGTTTAATTTTTGTATTATAGGGTTTCAACCCAAATAATCTATTGTAGGTCATAGATTCCGGTGCTTCGGCGCGCCGTTTTTGGCCCAAAGCTCGACCCGTGGGCCCCACGTCGTCTACCACTTTGACCGGCATCGAAAGAGGGTTGACCAATAGACCTGAAGGAGAAGATTGTGTGAGCGTAGAGATCATAGGCTTCAAGGTTGCCATCCGTGGTGATAAAGGTCAAGTGAAGTCGATTTCTAAGAGACGCTTCCCCATATTGGTTCACCAGACAAGACCAAGTGTCTTTTGAAAACGAGATTTGCCTTCTAATTTTATTGCGTTTACGATGTAGGGAAAATGTCCGTGTTACAAAGGTTCTGCCACACCTCTCCGTTTTAGTTATTTTCTCTATTGATCTTTTCCAAGAATTCCACTTTCTGCTGGTTAGTTCTCAGGGTTATCTTTCCAACAAAATTAGTTTCATCTCAATCGGAGTTTCCATGCAAAAGTTATCTAAATTCTTGACCGGGGAGGTCATATCTGGGAAAACACGAAATTTAGGTATAACGGTCTACGAAACGATAAAAAAATCGATCAAGGCATACAAAAGGTACTTATTGATGAATTTATGTGCAAAATTTGAGTTAAAATGAGTATTCTTGGGTTTGGGCGTGCATGAAAGTAAGTTTGTGTCACTGCGTAGAGAAAATGGCAAATAAGAGAATCGTGCATAATGATCCATGGAGAAAACATCCTTTTGACATCATAGCATAAAATCGAAGTTAACGGTGAGTCATGTGCAGTGTTTGCATCGAATTGTGTATTCTCTCGGTTCTACGCAAATTCTCTATGACCAATAAGGTATTGGACTGTTTTGAAAAATTTCAAACAAGAAATTTGTTTAATTTTTGTATTATAGGGTTTCAACCCAAATAATCTATTGTAGGTCATAGATTCCGATGCTTCGGCGCGCCGTTTTTGCCCCAAAGCTCGACCCGTGGGCCCCACGTCGTCTACCCCTTTGACCGGCATCGAAAGAGGGTTGACCAATAGACCTGAAGGAGAAGATTGTGTGAGCGTAGAGATCATAGGCTTCAAGGTTGCCATCCGTGGGTGATAAAGGTCAAGTGAAGAAGTCGATTTCTAAGAGACGCTTCCCCATATTGGTTCACGAGACAAGATCAAGTGTCTTTTAAAAATGAGATTTGCTTGCTACTTTTATTGCGTTTACGATGTAGGGAATTCTACATGTCCGTGTTACAAAGGTTCAGCCACACCTCTCTATTTTAGTTATTTTCTCTATTGCTCTTTTCCAAGAATTCCACTTTCTGCTGGTTAGTTCTCAGGGTTATCTTTCCAACAAAATTAGTTTCATCTCAATCGGAGTTTCCTTGCAAAAGTTATCTAAATTCTTGACTGGAGAGGTCATATCTGGGAAAACACGAAAGTTAGGTATAACGGTTTACGAAAAGATAAAAAATCGATCAAGGCATACAAAAGGTACTTATTGGTGACTTTATGTGCAAAATTTGAGTTAAAATGCGTATTCTTGGGTTTGGGCGTGCATCAAACTAAGTTTGTGTCACTGCGTAGAGAAATGGCAAATAAGAGAATCGTGCGTAATGATCTACGGAGAAAACATCTTTTTGACATCATAGCATAAAAATCGAGGTTAACGGTGAGTTGTGTGCAGTGTTTGCATCGAATTGTGTATTCTCTCGGTTCTACGCAAATTCTCTATGACCAATAAGGTATTGGACAGTTTTGAGAAATTTCGAACACGAAATTGGTTTAATTTTTGTATTATAGGGTTTCAACCCAAATAATCTATTGTAGGTCATAGATTCCGATGCTTCGGCGCGCAGTTTTGGCCCAAAGCTCGACCCGTGGGCCCCACGTCGTCTACCCCTTTGACCGGCATCGAAAGAGGGTTGACCAATAGACCTGAAGTAGAAGATTGTGTGAGCGTAGAGATCATAGGCTTCAAGGTTGCCATCCGTTGGTGATAAAGGTCAAGTGAAGAAGTCGATTTCTAAGAGACGCTTCCCCATATTGGTTCACGAGACAAGATCGTGTCTTTTGAAAAATGAGATTTGCTGCTACTTTTATTGCGTTTACGATGTAGGGAATTCTACATGTCCGTGTTACAAAGGTTCAGCCACACCTCTCCATTTTAGTTATTTTCTCTATTGCTCTTTTCCAAGAATTCCACTTTCTGCTGGTTAGTTCTCAGGGTTATCTTTCCAACAAAATTAGTTTCATCTCAATCGGAGTTTCCTTGCAAAAGTTATCTAAATTCTTGACCGGGGAGGTCATATCTGGGAAAACACGAAAGTTAGGTATAACGGTCTACGAAACGATAAAAAATCGATCAAGGCATACAAAAGGTACTTATTGATGACTTTATGTGCAAATTTGAGTTAAAATGAGTATTCTTGGGTTTGGGCGTGCATGAAAGTAAGTTTGTGTCACTGCGTACAGAAAATGGTAAATAAGAGAATCGTGCGTAATGATCTACGGAGAAAACATCTGTTTGACATCATAGCATAAAAATCGAAGTTAACGGTGAGTTATGTGCAGTGTTTGCATCGAATTGTGTATTCTCTCGGTTCTACACAAATTCTCTATGACCAATAAGGTATTGGACTGTTTTGAGAAATTTCGAACACGAAATTTGTTTAATTTTTGTATTATAGGGTTTCAACCCAAATAATCTATTGTAGGTCATAGATTCCGATGCTTCGGCGCACCGTTTTTGGCCCAAAGCTCGACCCTGGGCCCCACGTCGTCTACCCCTTTGACCGGCATCGAAAGAGGGTTGACCAATGGATCTGAAGGAGAAGATTGTGTGAGCGTAGAGATCATAGGCTTCAAGGTTGCCATCGTTGGTGATAAAGGTCAAGTGAAGTCAATTTCTAAGAGACGCTTCCCCATATTGGTTCACGAGACAAGATCAAGTGTCTTTTGAAAATGAGATTGGCCTGCTACTTTATTGCGTTTACGATGTAGGGAAAATGTCCGTGTTACAAAGGTTCAGCCACACCTCTCCATTTTAGTTATTTTCTCTATTGCTCTTTTCCAAGAATTCCACTTTCTGCTGGTTAGTTCTCAGGGTTATCTTTCCAACAAAATTAGTTTCATCTCAATCGGAGTTTCCTTGCAAAAGTTATCTAAATTCTTGACCGGGGAGGTCATATCTGGGAAAACACGAAAGTTAGGTATAACGGTCTACGAAACGATAAAAAATCGATCAAGGCATACAAAAGGTACTTATTGATGACTTTATGTGCAAATTTGAGTTAAAATGAGTATTCTTGGGTTTGGGCGTGCATGAAAGTAAGTTTGTGTCACTGCGTACAGAAAATGGTAAATAAGAGAATCGTGCGTAATGATCTACGGAGAAAACATCTTTTTGACATCATAGCATAAAAATCGAAGTTAACGGTGAGTTATGTGCAGTGTTTGCATCGAATTGTGTATTCTCTCGGTTCTACACAAATTCTCTATGACCAATAAGGTATTGGACTGTTTTGAGAAATTTCGAACACGAAATTTGTTTAATTTTTGTATTATAGGGTTTCAACCCAAATAATCTATTGTAGGTCATAGATTCCGATGCTTCGGCGCACCGTTTTTGGCCCAAAGCTCGACCCGTGGGCCCCACGTCGTCTACCCCTTTGACCGGCATCGAAAGAGGGTTGACCAATGGATCTGAAGGAGAAGATTGTGTGAGCGTAGAGATCATAGGCTTCAAGGTTGCCATCCGTTGGTGATAAAGGTCAAGTGAAGTCGATTTCTAAGAGACGCTTCCCCATATTGGTTCACGAGACAAGATCAAGTGTCTTTGGAAAATGAGATTTGCCTGCTACTTTTATTGCGTTTACGATGTAGGGAAAATGTCCGTGTTACAAAGGTTCAGCCACACCTCTCCGTTTTAGTTATTTTTCTATTGATCTTTTCCAAGAATTCCACTTTCTGCTGGTTAGTTCTCAGGGTTATCTTTCCAACAAAATTAGTTTCATCTCAATCGGAGTTTCCTTGCAAAAGTTATCTAAATTCTTGACCGGGAGGTCATATCTGGGAAAACACGAAAGTTAGGTATAACGGTCTACGAAACGATAAAAAATCGATCAAGGCATACAAAAGGTACTTATTGATGACTTTATGTGCAAAATTTGAGTTAAAATGCGTATTCTTGGGTTTGGGCGTGCATGAAAGTAAGTTTGTGTCACTGCGTAGAGAAAATGGCAAATAAGAGAATCGTGCGTAATGATCTACGGAGAAAACATCTTTTTGACATCATAGCATAAAAATCGAGTTAACGGTGAGTTTGTGCAGTGTTTGCATCGAATTGTGTATTCTCTCGGTTCTACGCAAATTCTCTATGACCAATAAGGTATTGGACTGTTTTGAGAAATTTCGAACATGAAATTGGTTTAATTTTTGTATTATAGGGTTTCAACCCAAATAATCTATTGTAGGTCATAGATTCCGATGCTTCGGCGCGCCGTTTTTGGCCCAAAGCTCGACCCGTGGGCCCCACGTCGTCTACCCCTTTGACCGGCATCGAAAGAGGGTTGACCAATAGACCTGAAGGAGAAGATTGTGTGAGCGTAGAGATCATAGGCTTCAAGGTTGCCATCCGTGGTGATAAAGGTCAAGTGAAGAAGTCGATTTCTAAGAGACGCTTCCCCATATTGGTTCACGAGACAAGATGAGTGTCTTTTGAAAATGAGATTTGCCTGCTACTTTTATTGCGTTTACGATGTAGGGAATTCTACATGTCCGTGTTACAAAGGTTCAGCCACACCTCTCCGTTTTAGTTATTTTCTCTATTGCTCTTTTCCAAGAATTCCACTTTCTGCTGGTTAGTTCTCAGGGTTATCTTTCCAACAAAATTAGTTTCATCTCAATCGGAGTTTCCTTGCAAAAGTTATCTAAATTCTTGACCGGGGAGGTCATATCTGGGAAAACACGAAAGTTAGGTATAACGGTCTAGAAACGATAAAAAATCGATCAAGGCATACAAAAGGTACTTATTGATGACTTTATGTGCAAAATTTGAGTTAAAATGAGTATTTTGGGTTTGGGCGTGCATGAAAGTAAGTTTGTGTCACTGCGCAGAGAAAATGGCAAATAAGAGAATCGTGCGTAATGATCCGAGAAAACATCTTTTGACATCATAGCATAAAAATCGAAGTTAACGGTGAGTTATGTGCAGTGTTTGCATCGAATTGTGTATTCTCTCGGTTCTACGCAAATTCTCTATGACCAATAAGGTATTGGACTGTTTTGAGAAATTTCGAACACGAAATTTGTTTAATTTTTGTATTATAGGGTTTCAACCCAAATAATCTATTGTAGGTCATAGATTCCGATGCTTCGGCGCGCCGTTTTTGGCCCAAAGCTCGACCGTGGGCCCCACGTCGTCTACCCCTTTGACCGGCATCGAAAGAGGGTTGACCAATAGACCTGAAGGAGAAGATTGTGTGAGCGTAGAGATCATAGGCTTCAAGGTTGCCATCCGTTGGTGATAAAGGTCAAGTGAAGAAGTCGATTTCTAAGAGACGCTTCCCCATATTGGTTCACGAGACAAGATCAAGTGTCTTTTGAAAAATGAGATTTGCTTGCTACTTTTATTGCGTTTACGATGTAGGGAATTCTACATGTCCGTGTTACAAAGGTTCAGCCACACCTCTCGTTTTAGTTATTTTCTCTATTGCTCTTTTCCAAGAATTCCACTTTCTGCTGGTTAGTTCTCAGGGTTATCTTTCCAACAAAATTAGTTTCATCTCAATCGGAGTTTCCTTGCAAAAGTTATCTAAATTCTTGACCGGGGAGGTCATATCTGGGAAAACACGAAAGTTAGGTATAACGGTCTACGAAACGATAAAAAATCGATCAAGGCATACAAAAGGTACTTATTGATGACTTTATGTGCAAAATTTGAGTTAAAATGAGTATTCTTGGGTTTGGGCGTGCATAAAGTAAGTTTGTGTCACTGCGTAGAGAAAATGGCAATAAAGAGAATCGTGCGTAATGATCTACGGAGAAAACATCTTTTTGACATCATAGCATAAAAATCGAAGTTAACGGTGAGTTTGTGCAGTGTTTGCATCGAATTGTGTATTCTCTCGGTTCTACGCAAATTCTCTATGACCAATAAGGTATTGGACTGTTTTGAGAAATTTCGAACACGAAATTTGTTTAATTTTGTATTATAGGGTTTCAACCCAATAATCTATTGTAGGTCATAGATTCCGATGCTCTTCGGCGCGCCGTTTTTGGCCCAAAGCCGACCCGTGGGCCCCACGTCGTCTCCCTTTGACCGGCATCGAAAGAGGGTTGACCAATAGACCTGAAGGAGAAGATTGTGTGAGCGTAGAGATCATAGGCTTCAAGGTTGCCATCGTTGGTGATAAAGGTCAAGTGAAGAAGTCGATTCTAAGAGACGCTTCCCCATATTGGTTCACGAGACAAGATCAAGTGTCTTTTGAAAAACGAGATTGCTGCTACTTTTATTGCGTTTACGATGTAGGGAATTCTACATGTCCGTGTTACAAGGTTCAGCCACACCTCTCCGTTTTAGTTATTTTCCTATTGCTCTTTTCCAAGAATTCCACTTTCTGCTGGTTAGTTCTCAGGGTTTATCTTTCCAACAAAATTAGTTTCATCTCAATCGGAGTTTCCTTGCAAAAGTTATCTAAATTCTTGACCGGGGAGGTCATATCTGGGAAAACACGAAAGTTAGGTATAACGGTCTACGAAACGATAAAAAATCGATCAAGGCATACAAAGGTACTTATTGATGACTTTATGTGCAAAATTTGAGTTAAAATGAGTATTCTTGGGTTTGGGGTGCATGAAAGTAAGTTTGTGTCACTGCGTAGAGAAAATGGCAATAAGAGAATCGTGCTAATGATCCGGAGAAAAACTTTTTTCATAGCATAAAAATCGAAGTTAACGGTGAGTATGTGCAGTGTGTTTGCATCGAATTGTGTATTCTCTCGGTTTCTACGCAAATTCTCTATGACCAATAAGGTATTGGACTGTTTTGAAAATTTCGAACACGAAATTTGTTTAATTTTTGTATTATAGGGTTTCAACCCAAATAATCTATTGTAGGTCATAGATTCCGATGCTTCGGCGCGCCGTTTTTGGCCCAAAGCTCGACCCGTGGGCCCACGTCGTCTACCCCTTTGACCGGCATCGAAAGAGGGTTGACCAATAGACCTGAAGGAGAAGATTGTGTGAGCGTAGAGATCATAGGCTTCAAGGTTGCCATCCGTGGTGATAAAGGTCAAGTGAAGAAGTCGATTTCTAAGAGACGCTTCCCCATATTGGTTCACGAGACAAGATCAAGTGTCTTTTGAAAAACGAGATTTGCTGCTATTTATTGCGTTTACGATGTAGGGAATTCTACATGTCCGTGTTACAAAGGTTCAGCCACACCTCTCGTTTTAGTTATTTTCTCTATTGCTCTTTTCCAAGAATTCCACTTTCTGCTGGTTAGTTCTCAGGGTTTCTTTCCAACAAAATTAGTTTCATCTCAATCGGAGTTTCCTTGCAAAAGTTATCTAAATTCTTGACCGGGGGGTCATATCTGGGAAAACACGAAAGTTAGGTATAACGGTCTACGAAACAAAAAAATCGATCAAGGCATACAAAGGTACTTATTGATGACTTTATGTGCAAAATTTGAGTTAAAATGAGTATTCTTGGGTTTGGGCGTGCATGAAAGTAAGTTTTGTTCACTGCGTAGAGAAAATGGCAAATAAGAGAATCGTGCGTAATGATCACGGAGAAACATCTTTTTGACATCATAGCATAAAAATCGAAGTTAACGGTGAGTTATGTGCAGTGTTGCATCGAATTGTGTATTCTCTGGTTCTACGCAAATTCTCTATGACCAATAAGGTATTGGACTGTTTTGAGAAATTTCGAACACGAAATTTGTTTAATTTTTGTATTATAGGGTTTCAACCCAAATAATCTATTGTAGGTCATAGATTCCGATGCTTCGGCGCGCGTTTTTGGCCCAAAGCTCGACCCGTGGGCCCCACGTCGTCTACCCCTTTGACCGGCATCGAAAGAGGGTTGACCAATGGACCTGAAGGAGAAGATTGTGTGAGCGTAGAGATCATAGGCTTCAAGGTTGCCATCCGTTGGTGATAAAGGTCAAGTGAAGAAGTCGATTTCTAAGAGACGCTTCCCATATTGGTTCACGAGACAAGATCAAGTGTCTTTTGAAAAACGAGATTTGCCTGCTACTTTTATTGCGTTTACGATGTAGGGAATTCTACATGTCCGTGTTACAAAGGTTCAGCCACCCTCTCCGTTTTAGTTTTTTCTCTATTGCTCTTTTCCAAGAATTCCACTTTCTGCTGGTTAGTTCTCAGGGTTATCTTTCCAACAAAATTGTTTCATCTCAATCGGAGTTTCTTGCAAAAGTTATCTAAATTCTTGACCGGGGAGGTCATATCTGGGAAAACACGAAAGTTAGGTATAACGGTCTACGAAACGATAAAAAATCGATCAAGGCATACAAAAGGTACTTATTGATGACTTTATGTGCAAAATTTGAGTTAAAATGAGTATTCTTGGGTTTGGCGTGCATGAAAGTAAGTTTGTGTCACTGCGTAGAAAATGGCAAATAAGAGAATCGTGCGTAATGATCTACGGAGGAAAACATCTTTTTGACATCATAGCATAAAAATCGAAGTTAACGGTGAGTTATGTGCAGTGTTTGCATCGAATTGTGTATTCTCTCGGTTCTACGCAAATTCTCTATGACCAATAAGGTATTGGAGTTTTGAGAAATTTCGAACACGAAATTGTTTAATTTTTGTATTATAGGGTTTCAACCCAAATAATCTATTGTAGGTCATAGATTCCGATGCTTCGGCGCCGTTTTTGGCCCAAGCTCGACCCGTGGGCCCCACGTCGTCTACCCCTTTGACCGGCATCGAAAGAGGGTTGACCAATGGACCTGAAGGAGAAGATTGTGTGAGCGTGAGAGATCATAGGCTTCAAGGTTGCCATCCGTTGGTGATAAAGGTCAAGTGAAGTCGATTTCTAAGAGACGCTTCCCCATATTGGTTCACGAGACAAGATCAAGTGTCTTTTGAAAACGAGATTTGCTGCTACTTTTATTGCGTTTACGATGTAGGGAATTCTACATGTCCGTGTTACAAAGGTTCAGCCACACCTCTCCGTTTTAGTTATTTTCTCTATTGTCTTTTCCAAGAATTCCACTTTCTGCTGGTTAGTTCTCAGGGTTATCTTTCCAACAAAATTAGTTTCATCTCAATCGGAGTTTCCTTGAAAAGTTATCTAAATTCTTGACCGGGGAGGTCATATCTGGGAAAACACGAAAGTTAGGTATAACGGTCTACGAAACGATAAAAATCGATCAAGGCATACAAAAGGTACTTATTGATGACTTTATGTGCAAAATTTGAGTTAAAATGAGTATTGTTGGGTTTGGGCGTGCATGAAAGTAAGTTTGTGTCACTGCGTAGGAAAATGGCAAATAAGAGAATCGTGCGTAATGATCTACGGAGAAAACATCTTTTTGACATCATAGCATAAAATCGAAGTTAACGGTGAGTTATGTGCAGTGTTTGCATCGAATTGTGTATTCTCTGGTTCTACGCAAATCTCTATGACCAATAAGGTATTGGACTGTTTTGAAATTTCGAACACGAAATTTGTTTAATTTTTGTATTATAGGGTTTCAACCCAAATAATCTATTGTAGGTCATAGATTCCGATGCTTCGGCGCGCGTTTTTGGCCCAAAGCTCGACCCGTGGGCCCCACGTCGTCTACCCCTTTGACCGGCATCGAAAGAGGGTTGACCAATAGACCTGAAGAGAAGATTGTGTGAGCGTAGAGATCATAGGCTTCAAGGTTGCCATCCGTTGGTGATAAAGGTCAAGTGAAGTCGATTTCTAAGAGACGCTTCCCCATATTGGTTCACGAGACAAGATCAAGTGTCTTTTAAAAAGAGATTTGCCTGCTACTTTTATTGCGTTTACGATGTAGGGAATTCTACATGTCCGTGTTACAAAGGTTCAGCCACACCTCTCGTTTTAGTTTTTTCTCTTTGCTCTTTTCCAAGAATTCCACTTTCTGCTGGTTAGTTCTCAGGGTTATCTTTCCAACAAAATTAGTTTCATCTCAATCGGAGTTTCCTTGCAAAAGTTATCTAAATTCTTGACGGGGAGGTCATATCTGGGAAAACACGAAAGTTAGGTATAACGGTCTACGAAACGATAAAAAATCGATCAAGGCATAAAAGGTACTTATTGATGACTTTATGTGCAAAATTTGAGTTAAAATGAGTATTCTTGGGTTTGGGCGTGCATGAAAGTAAGTTTGTGTCACTGCGTAGAGAAATGGCAAATAAGAGAATCGTGCGTAATGATCTACGGAGAAAACATCTTTTTGACATCATAGCATAAAAATCGAAGTTAACGGTGGTTATGTGCAGTGTTTGCATCGAATTGTGTATTCTCTCGTTCTACGCAAATTCTCTATGACCAAAAGGTATTGGACTGTTTTGAGAAATTTCGAACACGAAATTTGTTTAATTTTTGTATTATAGGGTTTCAACCCAAATAATCTATTGTAGGTCATAGATTCCGATGCTTCGGCGAGCCGTTTTTGGCCCAAAGCTCGACCCGTGGGCCCCACGTCGTCTACCCCTTTGACCGGCATCGAAAGAGGGTTGACCAATGGACCTGAAGGAGAAGATTGTGTGAGCGTAGAGATCATAGGCTTCAAGGTTGCCATCCGTTGGTGATAAAGGTCAAGTGAAGAAGTCGATTTCTAAGAGACGCTTCCCCATATTGGTTCACGAGACAAGATCAAGTGTCTTTTGAAAAACGAGATTTGCCTGCTATTTTATTGCGTTTACGATGTAGGGAATTCTACATGTCCGTTACAAAGGTTCAGCCACACCTCTCCGTTTTAGTTATTTTCTCTATTGCTCTTTTCCAAGAATTCCACTTTCTGCTGGTTAGTTCTCAGGGTTATCTTTCCAACAAAATTAGTTTCATCTCAATCGGAGTTTCCTTGCAAAGTTATCTAAATTCTTGACCGGGGAGGTCATATCTGGGAAAACACGAAAGTTAGGTATAACGGTCTACGAAACGATAAAAAATCGATCAAGGCATACAAAAGGTACTTATTGATGACTTTATGTGCAAAATTTGAGTTAAAATGAGTATTGTTGGGTTTGGGCGTGCATGAAAGTAAGTTTGTGTCACTGCGTAGAGAAAATGGCAAATAAGAGAATCGTGCGTAATGATCTACGAGAAACATCTTTTTGACATCATAGCATAAAAATCGAAGTTAACGGTGAGTTATGTGCAGTGTTTGCATCGAATTGTGTATTCTCTCGTTCTACGCAAATTCTCTATGACCAATAAGGTATTGGACTGTTTTGAGAAATTTCGAACACGAAATTTGTTTAATTTTTGTATTATAGGGTTTCAACCCAAATAATCTATTGTAGGTCATAGATTCCGATGCTTCGGCGCGCCGTTTTGGCCCAAAGCTCGACCCGTGGGCCCACGTCGTCTACCCCTTTGACCGGCATCGAAAGAGGGTTGACCAATAGACCTGAAGGAGAAGATTGTGTGAGCGTAGAGATCATAGGCTTCAAGGTTGCCATCCGTTGGTGATAAAGGTCAAGTGAAGAAGTCGATTTCTAAGAGACGCTTCCCCATATTGGTTCACGAGACAAGATCAAGTGTCTTTTGAAAAACGAGATTTGCTGCTACTTTTATTGCGTTTACGATGTAGGGAATTCTACATGTCCGTGTTACAAAGGTTCAGCCACACCTCTCCGTTTTAGTTATTTTCTCTATTGCTCTTTTCCAAGAATTCCACTTTCTGCTGGTTAGTTCTCAGGGTTATCTTTCCAACAAAATTAGTTTCATCTCAATCGGAGTTTCCTTGCAAAAGTTATCTAAATTCTTGACGGGGAGGTCATATCTGGGAAAACACGAAAGTTAGGTATAACGGTCTACGAAAAAAAAAATCGATCAAGGCATAAAAGGTACTTATTGATGACTTTATGTGCAAAATTTGAGTTAAAATGAGTATTCTTGGGTTTGGGCGTGCATGAAAGTAAGTTTGTGTCACTGCGTAGAGAAAATGGCAAATAAGAGAATCGTGCGTAATGATCTACGGAGAAAACATCTTTTTGACATCATAGCATAAAATCGAAGTTAACGGTGAGTTATGTGCAGTGTTTGCATCGAATTGTGTATTCTCTCGGTTCTACGCAAATTCTCTATGACCAATAAGGTATTGGACTGTTTTGAGAAATTTCGAACACGAAATTTGTTTAATTTTTGTATTATAGGGTTTCAACCCAAATAATCTATTGTAGGTCATAGATTCCGATGCTTCGGCGCGCCGTTTTTGGCCCAAAGCTCGACCGTGGGCCCCACGTCGTCTACCCTTTGACCGGCATCGAAAGAGGGTTGACCAATGGACCTGAAGGAGAAGATTGTGTGAGCGTAGAGATCATAGGCTTCAAGGTTGCCATCCGTTGGTGATAAAGGTCAAGTGAAGAAGTCGATTTCTAAGAGACGCTTCCCCATATTGGTTCACGAGACAAGATCAAGTGTCTTTTGAAAAACGAGATTTGCCTGCTACTTTTATTGCGTTTACGATGTAGGGAATTCTACATGTCCGTGTTACAAAGGTTCAGCCACACCTCTCCGTTTTAGTTATTTTCTCTATTGCTCTTTTCCAAGAATTCCACTTTCTGCTGGTTAGTTCTCAGGGTTATCTTTCCAACAAAATTAGTTTCATCTCAATCGGAGTTTCCTTGCAAAAGTTATCTAAATTCTTGACCGGGGAGGTCATATCTGGGAAAACACGAAAGTTAGGTATAACGGTCTACGAAACGATAAAAAATCGATCAAGGCATACAAAAGGTACTTATTGATGACTTTATGTGCAAAATTTGAGTTAAAATGAGTATTGTTGGGTTTGGGCGTGCATGAAAGTAAGTTTGTGTCACTGCGTAGAGAAAATGGCAAATAAGAGAATCGTGCGTAATGATCTACGGAGAAAACATCTTTTGACATCATAGCATAAAAATCGAAGTTAACGGTGAGTTATGTGCAGTGTTTGCATCGAATTGTGTATTCTCTCGGTTCTACGCAAATTCTCTATGACCAATAAGGTATTGGACTGTTTGAGAAATTTCGAACACGAAATTTGTTTAATTTTTGTATTATAGGGTTTCAACCCAAATAATCTATTGTAGGTCATAGATTCCGATGCTTCGGCGCGCCGTTTTTGGCCCAAAGCTCGACCCGTGGGCCCCACGTCGTCTACCCCTTTGACCGGCATCGAAAGAGGGTTGACCAATGGACCTGAAGGAGAAGATTGTGTGAGCGTAGAGATCATAGGCTTCAAGGTTGCCATCCGTTGGTGATAAAGGTCAAGTGAAGAAGTCGATTTCTAAGAGACGCTTCCCCATATTGGTTCACGAGACAAGATCAAGTGTCTTTTGAAAAACGAGATTTGCCTGCTACTTTTATTGCGTTTACGATGTAGGGAATTCTACATGTCCGTGTTACAAAGGTTCAGCCACACCTCTCCGTTTTAGTTATTTTCTCTATTGCTCTTTTCCAAGAATTCCACTTTCTGCTGGTTAGTTCTCAGGGTTATCTTTCCAACAAAATTAGTTTCATCTCAATCGGAGTTTCCTTGCAAAAGTTATCTAAATTCTTGACGGGGAGGTCATATCTGGGAAAACACGAAAGTTAGGTATAACGGTCTACGAAACGATAAAAAATCGATCAAGGCATAAAAGGTACTTATTGATGACTTTATGTGCAAAATTTGAGTTAAAATGAGTATTCTTGGGTTTGGGCGTGCATAAAGTAAGTTTGTGTCACTGCGTAGAGAAAATGGCAAATAAGAGAATCGTGCGTAATGATCTACGGAGAAAACATCTTTTTGACATCATAGCATAAAAATCGAAGTTAACGGTGAGTTATGTGCAGTGTTTGCATCGAATTGTGTATTCTCTCGGTTCTACGCAAATTCTCTATGACCAATAAGGTATTGGACTGTTTTGAGAAATTTCGAACACGAAATTTGTTTAATTTTTGTATTATAGGGTTTCAACCCAAATAATCTATTGTAGGTCATAGATTCCGATGCTTCGGCGCGCCGTTTTTGGCCCAAAGCTCGACCCGTGGGCCCCACGTCGTCTACCCCTTTGACCGGCATCGAAAGAGGGTTGACCAATGGACCTGAAGGAGAGATTGTGTGAGCGTAGAGATCATAGGCTTCAAGGTTGCCATCCGTTGGTGATAAAGGTCAAGTGAAGAAGTCGATTTCTAAGAGACGCTTCCCCATATTGGTTCACGAGACAAGATCAAGTGTCTTTTGAAAAACGAGATTTGCTGCTACTTTTATTGCGTTTACGATGTAGGGAATTCTACATGTCCGTGTTACAAAGGTTCAGCCACACCTCTCCTTTTAGTTATTTTCTCTATTGCTCTTTTCCAAGAATTCCACTTTCTGCTGGTTAGTTCTCAGGGTTATCTTTCCAACAAAATTAGTTTCATCTCAATCGGAGTTTCCTTGCAAAAGTTATCTAAATTCTTGACGGGGAGGTCATATCTGGGAAAACACGAAAGTTAGGTATAACGGTCTACGAAACGATAAAAATCGATCAAGGCATAAAAGGTACTTATTGATGACTTTATGTGCAAAATTTGAGTTAAAATGAGTATTCTTGGGTTTGGGCGTGCATGAAAGTAAGTTGTGTCACTGCGTAAGAGAAAATGGCAAATAAGAGAATCGTGCGTAATGATCTACGGAGGAAAACATCTTTTTGACATCATAGCATAAAAAATCGAAGTTAACGGTGAGTTATGTGCAGTGTTTGCATCGAATTGTGTATTCTCGTGGTTCTACACAAATTCTCTATGACCAATAAGGTATTGGACTGTTTTTGAGAAATTTCGAACACGAAATTTGTTTATTTTTGTATTATCGGGTTTCAACCCAAATAATCTTTTGTAGGTCATAGATTCCGATGCTTCA